>CAUYSK010006264.1:0-13297 GCA_963575035.1 Avahi laniger
ACGCACACTTATAGAAGTAACATTCAACAGGGATGAGGTAGGTGACAGGAGGGAGGAAGGAAAGGGTAAATTCACACCTAATGGGTATGATACACACTATCTGTGTAATGGGCACACTTATAACTTTGATTCAAACTGTACAAAAGCAATCCATGTAACAAAAACGTGTGTACCCTTGTAATATTCTGAAATTAAAAAAAAAGAATGGATAAAGAAAATGTTGTATATATACATAATGAAATACTATTTACTCTTAAAAAAGAAGAAAATCTTGCCATTTTGGACAACATGAATGAATCCATAAGACACTATGCTAAGTTAAATAAGCCAGACAAAGAAGGACAGATATGGTATTATTTTACTTATATGTAGAATCTAAAAAAGTAAAATTCATAGAAACAAAGTGTGGCAGAGTAGTTGCCAAGAGTTGAGGGGGTGGTGATGGCAATAGTGAGATATTATTCAAAGATCATAAACTTTCAGTGGTAAGCGAATGAGTTCTAGAGACCTTATGAATGGGATGGTGACTATTGTTAAAAATAATATGTACTTGGTATTTGTGCTAATAGAATAGTTCTTAAATTTTCCCAGTACACATGCACACACACACACACACACACACACACACACACAGTTAACTATGTGAGGTGATGGATGTGTTAATTAGCTTGCTGGTGGTAATCACTTCACAATGTGTATGTATACTAAAATATCACATTTACACCTTAATTACATATAATTTTTATTTGTCAATTGTACCTCAAAACAGCTGGAAAAATAATGCATTGAGAAATAATCCTTCAAAATTTATACTGTATTGTTAAAAAGAGGATTTCTTATAGTGTCTTAGGTAGCTCTGACTTATTTATTTATTTATTTTTTGGTGTCACTGTTTTGTCAAAATAAACCCTTCAAATACTTTCACAGTTGCTTAAATGAAGATAAAATCAATGATTCTCTTAATATTACATTTAATGAATGGCATTCCATGTAATACTTTAATCTCGAGGTGATATTCAATGCAATTGGTTACATATTTATTAAGCAGATACTACATCGAAGGAACTCTGCCCTAGATACAAAGATGATGAGATGCACCAGACTTGGTCTGTATAATTTTTTAAAAATGACAATTTCCTACATAAGTGTGTCACTTGGGAGATCAAGAAGAAAGGGATGACACACTCCAATTAGGATAAACTGATATTTAATTCACAAAGCCACTTACTACAAAGTAGTGAGTCTAATACAGGGTAACTTCAGGGTGAGTAATCCAGGACTCTAGTGAAGAGTGAGGAAGCAATTACAGAAAGGGTAGAGCCTTACCGAGGGGACTGTCTGGAGAGCAGCAATAAAATTAGGTTGAGGAATACAGCCAGCCTAAAATGACTTCAAGTAGAGCGAGCTAGGAAGATAAACACCTCACTTCTCTTCCTTTTCTCTCCTTCTCTGTCAGCATGCCCCATTGGGGAGCTCACTGATTGAAAGTCAGCTTTCAGAACAGAAATCGGAGTAAGTAAATTTGGAGAGTGAAACCACGGGGACAAAAAGAAAGCGTTTGGCAAAGAAATAAAGACCAAACTGCTGTACGAGACAATATTTTGAGTTCTGAGTGTAGGTGTAAGTAACTGTCTATGGGAGCTTAAAGAAAAAAGTAATTAATTATGTGTTTGGAAGAGCTAGGAATATTGTAGAAGAAAATGATATGGCATTTGGGATAGCTGAATGATAAAGCATAAATTGTTAAGAATAAACAGAAGTGATGCAAAAAGTGTAGTTTGGTTGGAAAAATATTTTGAAGTGCAAAAACAGTTGGGCTTATCTACGTGTTTTCTACGAAGAATTTTGTGTGTGTGTACATGTTTAATTTTTAAATGTAGTAAAAAGGGAAAAATTAAAATAGCTTTACTATCGTGAACTTAATTTTTTTGATAATTTCTTCTTCTGTTGATGTTTTTATATAGTCAGGTATATTTACTTTACCAGGTATATTGAAAAGGAGCATTAAAATAAAACATAAGTTCCACATGATCATTTGATTTTCCTTTTAAACTTTATTTTGTATATTAATTAATTTTCTGAAAATAATAGATGTGTCTGGTTTAAAATATCAAATAACACTGAAGGCTAACAATAAAAACAACAGTAAAAACAAATATTAATTCTCTGGTCATGCTCCCCTAGCATGTTCCATTCTTCAAAGGCACATAATTTCCACTTTTAAAGAAATTTCTTTTATGTATCTCAGATGCTTATGCTATGAAGAAACTGTATCTTTTATTTTCAGTCTAAAGTTTGTATGAATGCAAATTACATAAAAGGAATCATATCATGCATGCTGTTTTATGTTCCGTTATCTTTCTTTTGTTTTTGAGTTATCTGTATCTCCATTTCTTCTTTGTTTTCCTTTTTAAAAACCTTACCTCCCCCGACATCTACCACCTCCAGCCACAACCTTCACCCCTCATTAGCTTCTCCCTGTGCCATGACCAAACTCTAACCTATGCTGGGGACCAAGTGTTTGTTATTTCCTTTTCTTCTTTTGACTCATGTAGCATTATACATATATGTTTATATGTATATACAACATATACATATACATGAAATATTTCGGTCATGTTTTGATTTTTTAAAAACTAAGATTACATTACACACTTTAATCTTTCTATTTTGACTCAATAACACCTGATGGAATTATTTCAAATCAATTGGGATCATCATTCTTTTTAATAGCTTGATAATGTTTAATGTCTGAGATATGTCATCATTTATTTAGCCATTCTTTTATTGAGGCACATTTATTTTGTTTACAATTTTTGTCACTATGAAAATGCTTATGTGTGTATATACATATATATATATATACATATATCTATCATTACACATATATCCCTGTGTACTGCTGGGTTTATATTTATACAATAGTCTGTATCTAAATAATAGAGATAATCCTTGTACTGGATTATCATTAAAATTTTGCTAAAAAATCTTTCTATCTTGCTTATGTTTCTGTTACACATATTTTTAGTATAATCAAGTGTCATTTTTGACATTATTGATGTAATCATATGTTTTGTCTCTCTTAATTTGTTGATGAAATACATCTACTGATAAATTGCCTACAATTTTAAGATATTTGAATTACTGTTATAAATTGCTCGTGTCCATCAAGACTCTACCTTGCAGAACCACTTAAAATAGTTTAAGCAGAAAATAAATTTACTGTAGTATATAAGCAATTCAGTAATCTCCAGTAGAGTTCAGAGCTTTTCAGGCTGAAAAATGCACAAATCCCATCAACATTCTGGTGGCAGGTGCAAGTCTAATGCAGCTAGGCAAAGACATGAAGAAAATGAACGATGTTCTGATGACGCTGAGCAAAGGAAGTTTTTGCCAGGACTTCAGATACTTTAGACTCTAGAATGTGCAATCTTGTTCCTCTTCTCCCCCAGAAAAATGCATTTTGAGTGGTGACCTCTTCTTTTATGAATCACAGACTCCTACAGGTGGCAGTGACGTGGCCCGGCTCAAGACCGAGGCATTAACACAGAGACACAGAGACACAAGAGACGCAGACGCATGACCGCAGCCCTTACAGAAAGACATAGACACCACAAGACAGCATGGGGCTACGGGAAAGGTCTCGCTGTAGCTGTTTTATTTATAATACAGGCTGTTTGGCAACTGTCCTACCGCAAGTTCTTTGTTCCCACACCGTCCCGACTCAACACGTCCCAGTCCCTTGCTGTTTTGTCTCCGGCAAACAGGTGTTTGCATCCCAACTCCGTAGCCCCTCCTGTTTGCAGGGTGAGGGCGCTGTGGACTTGTGTGCAAGGCCACAGATATGTTCTTGAGAGAAACAACAAGGAAAGTTTCCCAGACAAAGGTGTCCTCTACGGTCCTCTACAGGCAGCAAGGAAGACTGGTAGATCAATTCTGTTTTCTAAATGGAGACAAGATATCCAATGTGAGAAATTGCCAAAATAAAAGACAAATATTCCAAAGGTGTTGGCTGCTACTAATATGACAACTGACTGAGGGAATTTTTATTGTTGTAGTTTTATTGTTGTAGTCTTCCTTGTTCTTATTTTTCTTTTTTTTTTTTTTTTTTTTGAGTCACGGTCTCACTCTGTTGTCCAGGTTAGAGTGCAGTGGCCTGATCAGAGATCACTGCAGACTCTCATATTTCTGGGCTCAAATGATCCTCTTGCTTCAGCCTCCTAAGTAGCTAGGGCCACAGGCATGCACATCACCATGCATGTCTAATTATTTTCATTTTTGTAGAGATTTTGGTGGGAGGTTTCTCTCTCTGTTACCTAGGCTGTTCTTGAATTCCTGGCCTCAAGCAATACTGCTGCCTTGACCTCCCAAAGTGCTGGGATTACAAGTACGAGCCACCACACCTGGCCATAATGAGGTGGGAGTTTTAGAATATTCTTTTGATAAATTATTATATTTAATTTGCTAATATTTTACTTTGCATTTTTTATTTATACTCAAAGTTAGTAGTTATATTTTTGCATTATTTTAATTTGGTTTTAGAATTAGAGCTATAGTAGTTTGAAATTGAAGTAATGATAAAATGGTATTTAAAATAACATTGGGATTATCTGTTTTAGAAAGTTAGAATGATATCAACAATTAAAACTATTTTTTAAAAAACAAGTTTGAATTTTTAAGCACGTACATTCACTTGATATTCCTTAAGAATTATTGTTACATTTTTGCTCAAATGATTCTGTCCGTCTAACAGTTTGATTTTATTGTGGATATATTATGATTGTTCATATTTTTCCCCTCTGGATGTTGGACCTTCTTGTGTGTGATCACGTTTCATAGAAATCTCTGATTATATATTTTTTATTAAACTTTCATTCTAAAATTTTCTGTATATCATCTCAATTAAGGTTATAATTTAGACAGTTTTGAGTACTACCTCAATTCTTTCAGCTATTAGAGATCTTATTTGTTAGAAACTGTCACAATTTGTTAGAAAGTTATATATGAAACTATTTTTTAACAGATTCATGTTTTTCTATTTCATGTTTTTCTATTTCTTAATGTATGAAATGAGGAATTTTGTTAGATATAAAGAAATAAATAAAATATATGTGATATGATTCATATAGAAATACATATTTTCTCATGAATAATAGTTTTCTAAATACAAGGCGTTTTCAAGGCAAACACAATTTTTAATTTAACATTGATGTTTTACACTTTGAACCATTTGAGGGATATATATATATATATTGTTTAAACGTTTTGCCATGTATAATTAATTTTCTATGAAATTAAAATAGCTGTTATAAAATTTAATATTAGCATATAAGTAATCAGATGTTTTTGAATTCAGAGCTGGTTAGATAAGCTTGTCACTTTAGCATTTTTCATGATATAAATTAACTACTATATAAGGACAAAACCTCTCAGAGAAACAACATAGAATAAAATAACTCTGTAAACAAACACCTCAGATGCATAGTAATGCTAATGTGTTACAGTGCATTTTTGTAATATATTTTTAAAAGTCTTATATGAGTTTTTTACTATAATTAGAGATTTTCTTTAACATTAATTAGTGGCATGACCTTGAATAAATCACTGAATTCTTCTATGCTTCATTCTACTAATTTGTAAAGTGAAGTAATTTACTTGAATAACTGCCAATCTCTTTCCAATATCAAAACTCTGAAATTCTAGATAATATATTTACAGATAAAAGATAGCAATAGGAGAATAATCAACAGCAAAGTACTTGTTGAGAATATTTCTGTTTTGTTTGATTAAAATATTTCTTAGTTAACCTCAGATTTTATCACACTTTGATTGATTTTAAATTTCATGATGAAAATATTTATTTGTTCAGCCATTAATGTAATTCTAAAAATGATTATAATTATAAATTTCATGTGATATGTTAAGTAAAAATTAAATCTTTTCTTATCTTTAAAATGAAAAGTCTTAAGAATATTTAAAATTATATGATCTATAATATATTCAATCAAATTTTTCTGAGACATTTAATTAACATGATTAAATGTGGCTTTCAGTGTAATACATAATTTCAATGAAGAATGGAGATTTTATATTTAATTTACATTTGCCACAGTTTGCTAAGTTTTTCTTTTATTATATGCAATTATTCAGAAAATACGTTGAATTAGTTTTTTCTAATTTTTAAAAAATTATATAAATATATTAACTTTCAAGTTACTGTAAGATTGTTTATTGTTGTTGTTTTTCCTTTAGAGCTGAAAACATTGCCCCGACTCTATATACTGATTTCATTTGTAACTTGAGTATATAATAATCATATATATAGTTTAGTAAGAATATATTAGTAGATTTATTAATAATTTTAGGCTAGTAGATAATACAGTATTAATGGAACAATTAATATAGTATTAATGGATAATAAAGTATTAGTGGTTGATAACTGTGGTAGAGTAAACAGTAGCTCTCCAAAGATGTCTTCATCCTAATGTCAGGATCATTTTGATGTGTTAACTGATATGGCAGGATTTTAAATTGTGATCTCTAGAATTGCAAAACAAAAAAATTGTGTTATTTTAAGATGATAACTTTGTAGCACTTTGTCATTGCAGCTATAGAAAACAAAAACAATAGCCTCTTAAGTGTGGTTTCTTGATGCTTCTATTTTTTCCCTAGATCTCTTGTCATTCTTTGAATTCAATGCTATGAAAATCCAATATTTCTATTAAGTACAGTATTATTATTTTATGTTATTAAGCAAATAAAGTAAATTAATTACTTCCCTAAAATAATGCTATAAATTGCTTTTTTCACATAATAATACATCATGTAAATTCTGCATCAATAAAAATCTAAATCATTTCATTTCATAGTTACATAATATTTCATATGTGAATGCTTTACAGTTCATTCAACCATTATTCTGTAATTATATATAAGATATTTCCTTTAAAAATCACTAAAAATACTGTAATAAAACTCAGTTGTAAAACAATACATTGATTTTATCTTTAAACTTCTAATCACATGTATATTTTTTTCTATCTTGTATTTTAGATTTCTACTTCTTGGGCAGTTTTGATAATTTGTACTTTGCCCATAAATAATCCATATGGTCTAGATTTGTTTTATTAATTTTTTGATAATGATAGGTATTAGTCCCTCAAAATTTGTATAAACTCCTTTTTCATATCTTCAGTAGTATCTTCATTTTCCTTTTATACATATATACACACATGTATGTTTGCATTTGTGTACATGTGAATTTTTATTTATCTTTTTCTCTTTTAATAAATCTATATTTGTGTTATTTAATATGCTGATGATTTTAAAAGGAAAATTATTTGTATATTTTATTATCCTATTTTGTTCTATTTAATTATTTTCAGCATTTACTTTTATTAATTTTCTCTTCTTACCTTTGGTTTAAATTTTCTTTTTTTCCATTTCTCTTAGTGCTTTGCCTCATAGACTTCCAGCCATTAAATTGATGTTCTAGGCATCAGTGAGGAGAAAGAGTAAAGACAAAATAGGCAGACCTCTCAGTCTGGTCAGCAGCCATTCTAGCAGCCTTCCAGCCATCACACACAAAACCTCCACACACATCTGTTGCTTAGCACCTGGTCACAGGGATCTTTCAACTGCAAGGCAGAGCAGTAAATGTGTTTTGTTTGGGTGCATTGTTGTTATGAATAAAATTGAATTTCTACTACTGAGGAAGAAAAATGAAATGAATATTGGTTAGTTATTAACAATTTCTACTACATACCATTCTCCTAGATGTGGTAGAAATGCTTTTACTCCTTTTTTATTTCTAATAGCTTCAAGGTCCTGGATTTTGTTAAAATCTACTTTTAGATTTTCCCTCAGTTTGTCTCATTTATTTTAAGAAATCTTATTTTAAAGCACTATTGTAATTTTTTGATCATAATAACATTATCCATTTAGAGTCAATTATATAAATTGTAAGAGACATTACCACTATTTCCTTGGTATGATTTTCATCTTTTATAATATCTTAGGTCTGATTTTCTGATTTAATTGTCATTTGGTTATTGTATTTTCATGATTTTCCTCAGAACACATAGGTGATATATTCTCTGGACCCATATATATCTGCAAATGTCATTCCTTTTCTCTGATGGGTGAATAGTAATTTGAATCTATCTCCTTTTGTCACAGTAGATAATATTTCATTAACATCTAAGTTTTAATATTATAAATAAGTCAGATATTAGTCAAATTCTCTTTCCTTTGAAAGTTACTTCCTTTTTCAGAAGCTTATAAGACTTTCTATTTACTATTGGAATTCAAAAATTTCACCAGGATATATCTAAGTAAACGACCTTTTTTATTAATCCTTTCTGGGACTCAGGGAACCTTTTCAATCTTCAGGCACACAAGTTTCTTCAAATAAAAGAAATTTTCTTTATTTGTTTAAATATTACCTCTCCTCAATCACTTCCTTTATTTTATTTCAAGATCTCCTTTTATACACATGAAAATTCTCTGTCTCTGCTCTCAATAATTCATCTTTTTACTAGTGAATGCCATAATTTATATTGTTTCTACTTGTTTTGTAATTCTTTCAATCTATCTTCCTGGCCAATTTAACTTTCAAGCGTAATTATTTTTATTAGTTCAACTATTGAAAAATTTAAGTTGAAATTTTTTACTTGTTTTTGTTCTACAAATTGTTTTATATTTGATGTCCCATAGCATATTGTTTTGTTTATCTAGCTTATGTGACATTTCCATCAGTTCCACTTCTTATGAAATGGCTGTTTGTTTTCTTCTTTGTTTTTGAGTTCTGTTGGTTTTCTTTGCTTGCTCATGCTTTGAAACACAATGACATCGCAACCCAGAATAATCCCTGCTAACACACAAATGAGCCACCATGGGAACAGGGTGCCACTCAGACCATCAAGGCAGATACATTAATGGTTCTCCAGGTTTAGTAAGCATCTCAGTCATGACAGCAAAGCAGATGGAAACTTTCCCCTAGGACCCTCAAAATTCTCCTTTGGTTCGATCATATCAAAGAAGTGCAGAATAATGGCGCTGGATCTAGCTCTCAAGGTCAAACCAAACCTGCTCTGTATTGTCTGAGAGATATCTTCACCTGCCTGCATAGCATCCATTTACTCTATTTCTTGTAAGAAAACTTGCATTTTCTGTTTGCTTGCTTTCTTTTTTTTGAACAGAAAATCTTCTTTCCCACTTTTTAATCTGTGTGATCTGAAAGAAAATGACCCCACCCCAACTTTCATGTGAGGGTGTGTGACTGAAACTATACTCATGGGCACATTCTGTTCAGGTAGCTCAAAAAACGATCACCAAGCTGAATACAGTCTGTTTAGGCACAAAACATTTACAGAATGAGAAACTTACCTTTTGGATTTATATTTGAGAGGGGTGATCTGGAATAACTGGAAGTTCTCTTCGCATCATGCATAGCTTTGTAAGTCAGCACAAAGGAGAAAAAAAGCTGAGAAAATGCTAAGGAGTTTAAGAAATAATGTTTGAAAAATTATAGATACTGAGTTTTCACAATCTAAATAAGTTTGCTTAACTCAAACTTGATCAAGAAACAGTACCATCACCTCAGAAGCTGCTTTTACATTCCCTTCCAGTTAATCAGTAATATCCAAGGGGAACCACTGTCCTGCAGTCTAAAACTATAGATGAGTTTTGCCATTTTTGAATTTTATATGACTATAATATATGATTTTTTGGTCTGAATTCTGTAGTTCAATATTTTATGTGATGCAGTACTATTGTGATGTATAGTTATAGCTTGTTAATTCTTCTTGATATCCTGAATTCTATTGTGTGAATATATCAAGATTTATTTATTCATTTTTCTACTAATAAGCATGTATGTAGTTTCCATTGGAAACTATTATTTATAGTAATGCTATGAACATACTAGGGCAGTTTTTCGGTGAATATATGTATGTGTTTCTTTTGGTGTATACTTGAGCACGTAACTACCAAGCCAAAGAAAGGATAGGCACATTTTCAGCTTTAGGAGATGCTGACAATTTTCCATAATAGTTAAAAGAATCTACACTCTCACCAGCAATACATGGAAGTTCTATTTCTTCTGCATACTTGCCTATACTGATATTTTCATTAAAAACTGTTTAAATATTCACTTTTCTGTTATTTGTCACCATTTTTTTAAAAGGCTTCCTGTTTTATTAGCTTTCCTTCTGTGGTTGTTATCTTATGTAACAGAGGAAATTGAGAGGGAAGATTACTCATTCATGTCAAACTCCAGACACTATTTTTCTGAAAAATTTAAAGTATTCATTTCAATGTAAGAATACAGAACACACACACACACATATGTGTGTTTGTGTATATACGTATATATCCATATACGTATATATAAATATATATACGTATATACACACTGTATTAAATACCTTTCTGTCATGTCAAAGTAACAATAACTATATAGAGTGTTATGTTCATATTTTTGCTTTGGTTCTTAATCCAAAGTAGTTAATCTAGTTGTGGGGTTATATGACGAACTGATGAAGTGAGGTTGTTTTATGGTTGAACACTGACTCTGTCCTACCTTTGATTACTGATAAATTTAGACCATGTATTCATTGTGTTTTTCAAACAAGAAATGAAAAGGAAAATAATCGTATCCTAATTGTCTCTTCCAGAAACTCGTGATAATAAAAATATTTTTTCTTTGGTTGTTGAAAATTAAAGACATTGTTCTAGTGTAATTATTATTTCTTGAATTGAAATAACATTATAGATGTAAGTAATATGAAATAGCGTGTATTAGTGCATTAATATTGAATATATAAATTTTAAGTAAATTTTAAATGTATTGCTTAAAATTGAGGTTAAGAAGTTTTCTAGTAACTCTGTCCCCAGATCATTTTGGCACTTGAATGATTTTTAAAGAAATTCTGAATAAACAATGAATATGAAATTGAATTGGAAATATCTAGCTAAGAGTCTTTGGCTTTCTTGTCTACTGCTCCAGGACAAAGTACAGATTGGAACTGTAGTCAGAAGAAATGCCTCTTCAGTTGATGTCGTTGCCAAGTGTACATTTGAGATCAACAGGCAGCATAGTTACTAGTTGTCCCATAAAGACTCAGATGCCAAGGAGATGTCAAGGACTTTTTCTGCTATCCTGGTCTACTATTTCTTCTTCTAGTTTTTCAGTTATGATATAAACCAAGCATCTTTACAATATCTTAGAATTAATTGATTTAATCCGTAGTGTTGATACCTTGCCAGAGATCTTCTAATAGAAAATTAAGTAAATTTTAACAAGCTTGGAGATTTTGAAGAAAACCTATTTATGTAAGTAAGAAATAGAATTGTGAGACTATAAAACAATTAAGGAAAATTTAACAAAGATCTTTAATGGGGGAAAACCTTAGCAAATGTCTAAGCAATAGTATTTACAGTCTAAATAGTTAAGTTTACATCTCTTTCATGGCAAATTATGCAATTTTCATATACAGTATCATTCATATTTATTTGAGTCATGCTTAATATATAATTTTAAGTAGCTAAGGAAATAATTGTAAGACTATTTTAATGTATAAAACATTGCATTATCATTTTATATTATAAACAATTTCCTTTGCCTTTTTTAACTTATGATAGCTGTTACTAGAGCTTAAAATCATTCCATTCTCTTTTCTTTCCATGGCATATGGAAGGCTGTATTTCCTAAGTACCTTACTATTAGATAGGATCATGGGCCTAGTTATGGGCAACAGAAAAAAAGCAGAAGTGACACTTCTCCATTTTTTCTCTTTCCTCACTCTAGTGTGTCGTTCTCAGTTTGCTGGAGTTATGAAATCAAAACAAACTAATTTTTTGAGTCATCTTATAGAAAGCAGTTCACTTAGAGTGCTGTCTAGGCCAGTAAAAACTTGTTAAAAATTCAAGAATCTAACTTTTGGTATTTTAGGCCATGAGATTTTGGGGTTTTTTTTGAAACTGAAAGATTTCCTAATCTGTCCTGACTTAATATATAAGTCAATACAATGTACAGAATAACTGATGACTCTTACAAGTTCATTTTTCCTTGTATTAAGACTTCTGTGTGAAGTTTACCATTTCTTCCAATTATTACTACCATATCACTATATTATTGATGATACAGTAGTCAAGGTAAGAAAAACTTCACTGTGTTAAATTTCTTTGGAGGTTCACTGAATTTTTGTAGTTAAGATTTTTGGATATTTGGATTAACATCTATTTTAGCATTTTTTAATAGAATGTATAAAAGAAATATATTAATCTCATGTCATATAGATGTGCAATTAAAAGATTCTAATGTATATCTTTTAATGTAAATTTTTTAAATTAATTATAAGCTATAAAAATAATAAGAGCTAACATTTACCGATTATCCTATATGCTGGGCCCTATTGGTACTTTATACATACTATCTCATTTAACTCTTCCCTGTGAAGTAGATACTATTATCCTTATCATATACATGGGGAAATTGAGGCACACAGATATTACTTTATTTTCCCAGTGTCAACTACTAAACAGCAAATGCAGAAATTCCCACACAGATTCCAGAGACAAATATCCTACATGCTATGTTAAATATTTAAAAATGACTACCAAAAAGCTCACTTAATTATTCAAGAAATAATCTAAGTTGCTTCCTTACTTATATTTATTTTATCATTTAGTAGGCTTTATGTGTCAAGGTACAGAAAACAAGACTCAGATTTTTGACTCAGGTTCCTTTAAAGTCCAGGGAGACCTCTGACTTTAGGTAAGGTTTAATTCAGACTCTAGATATGTACCCACGGCTCAGTTTTTCTTTCTCCAGTTCTTGGCTGTTTTCTCTTTGAATTGGTTCCATTTTCAGACAAGCTCTTTCTGGGATCAACAAGGGACATTCCAGGCTCCATCCTATTTTCCATGCTGCGATGTTTATTCCAGTGGCTTCATCAGAAGAGGAAGGAACTTTTTTTCTCCTAAAAGCAACGATAAGGATCTCCTTGGTTGCACTAGTACTGTGATCTGCTGATAGGTTTAAGTCCCCCTGGAACCTTTCTCCCACCTCTCTCTGGAACTGAGAGTGGAAACAATGTCATTCAAACTTTGTGGCTGAGAACTGAAGAAAAGTGAATTTGTTAATAGAAAATTCGAATATTAATAATGAGACAGGAAAGCAGCAGATGTTAGGGAAGAACTAATAACTGTGCATCCCAGAGTCTTACTGTCACTGTCTTGCTTGCATTTTAAATTTTCTTTTTTTTCTTCTTTCTTTTTTATTTTTAGAGATAAG
>CAUYSK010006265.1:0-12042 GCA_963575035.1 Avahi laniger
AGGAACGCAATGCCCTGTGCAGAATTCGGGCACCGCAGAGAGGCAGAGGGGGCGTGGCAGCCTCAGCTTCCTTTCCTCTCGGCCCTGTTTGGGCCACCCTGGGCCTGGCCCCCCAGGCTGGTGCAGAAGGCCTGAGCCCTCCGAGGTTGAGCGGGACAGAGCGTTGGGGCCACCGTCTCCTGCGCCACCCCCACCCCGCCCACCCCACCTGTGCGCCTGTCTGGCCCGATGCAGCGGGATGGCCGAGTTGGCACCTAATGAGTCTCTGGTCGTGGGACCCCAGATTCTAGCCAGGACTCCACACTCCTTTGGCAGCCCTCTCATCCAAAACCCATGCGGAGACTGGGGTCTGGGGCCCGTGCTTCAGGAATGCATACGTAACACCCACCCACCCAGACACGCAGCGTGCTTATGCACACGCACACACACACACGTGCCCACGTACACACATGCACATAAATGCATGTACCAGCACACACATAAATGAACACATATGTGCACACACGTGTGCACACGAACCCACACACGTGCACACACACACACAAGCACACGTACAGAGATGCACACACACACACACAGTCGAGCGCAGAGAACCAAACAGTGCTCGTGCCTGGGTAGATCAGAGGCTGCTCTGGGGGACGAAGGGGGCCCCCTGGGGGACTCGCACAGGGCAAGTTGCTTCATTGCCTCGGTTGTCTAATCTGTAAAGGGGGGACGACCCTAGAGATGTGCCTCCCGGGAGCCGGTGTGTGCGGAGCCAGCAGGTGCCGGGCGCCGGGGAGCCACCGGGTCCCTCCTGGTGCCGTTTCCACCGCACTGTGCTGCCAGCCCCGGCTGCTCCCTCGGGCTGGGGTCTGCGCCTCCCCGGGACACCAGTGCGGGACTGGTCGGGCACAGGTTGGAGAGTGTGGGGCGGCCAGGTCAGGAACGGAGGCAGGAGGGCGGGGAACGTGTCTCAGGAAGGGCCCAGGGGGCCGTGGAGGGGCCCGGGGAGGGCGGCCCTGCTCCGACAGGCTGCCCTGACGCCCCGTCCGTCCCTCCCCAGCACCACGCCAGCCTGATCATGAGTCAGGACCCCTACAAGGTGACGGCGTTCGAGAAGCGCTACGCCGTGGCCGTGCAGTGGCTGTGGAGGGACGCGGGCATCCGGGCCTGCTACGAGCGCCGGCGCGAGTTCCACCTGCTGGACTCGGCGGTGTAGTGAGTCGCGGGGCCGGGCCCCGCTGTGGGGCGCTGTTCTTCCTGGGGGGACCCTGTTCCTGATGTCACGCCGGGGTGATCTGACAGCTGGGGGGCTGTTCCCAGGCTGTCACCGTTCCTGGGGCAAGTCCACCCCCGGCCGACAAGTCTCCCGAGGTGACACCATTTCCCAGGGGGGCCGCTCGTGATGCCACACCTTCCTTGGGGTCCTGCTGCTCTGGCTGCAGCCGCTTCCCCTTGGCTCTCTGCCACCTCAGGGGGGTGCTCCTGGGCCCTGCAAACCCCAGAGACCTGGCCCCTCCCAGGGAGCTCTCAGCAGGGTCATCGCTGGGCCCCTCCCAGGGAGCTCTCAGCAAAGGGAGGCCGGCCACAAGGCCGGGCTCAGGACTCCTCGTCCCTCAGCTACCTGTCGCACCTGGAGCGCATCACCGAGGAGGGCTACGTCCCCACGGCGCAGGACGTGCTGCGCAGCCGCATGCCCACCACCGGCATCAACGAGTACTGCTTCTCCGTGCAGAAAACCAATCTCCGGTGAGTGAGCGCTCAGCCGGCCCTGGATGGGGGGCAGGGGCTTCCTGTAGGAGGGGCAGAGGAGTAGGAGTTTCTTAGGCCTGGGAACTGGAGGAGCCCAGAGTGAGGCGCCACAGCTCCAGGAGGGGGGCGTGGGTGTTGGGGTGTTGAAGGATGAATAGGAGTTCACTAGTCCCAAACCTTGAGGGACTGCTGGGGAGGAGGAAATAGAGATTGTGTGGTCAGGGCTAGGCTAGAGGGATGCATGTGGCGCAGGGGGTGCTCAGGGGGTCACTCCTGTAGTGGTTAATTTCAGGGCGGGCGGTGCTGGATGTAGGAGACTCAGGAAGAAGCGGGAGCCATGGGCCAGGCAGGAGGCGCTGGCAAGGGCCAGGCGGTGGCTGTGGGGCTGCAAGTGAGGGGACAGTGCAAGAATTGTTTGTGGTGTGCACTGGGCGGGACGGGGCGAGGGTGGGGTCGGAACGGAAAGTCCAAAACGACTCCGAGTCTCTCGTCAAGGCCACGGGCAGACGCTGGAGCTGGCAGGCTGGGGGCGGTGCGATGACGCGGTGCTTTGGGGCAGGCTGAGTCCGAGGCCCGGGGCAGTGGCGGGTGGCCAGGTGCACAGGCCCGAGTGGAAGACAGAGGTGTGGGCGGCCAGTGCCGCGAGGAGTCACCTGACAGAGCGGTGGCCAGTGTCAAAGGTCAAAAAGAGGTCAAGAAGACCACAGGAAGAGAAGGGACGCGGGTGGGCAGTTACGGGGTCGTCGGTGACCTTCGCAAGCTCCCTTCCCGTGGGCTGGTGGCAGGGAGCTGAGGAGGGGTGCAAGGGGGTGCCCAGAGACAGGGACTGTGTTCGGCCCACCCCTGCCGGGTCCCTCCTTTCCCTCGGTGCCCCAAACGTGCTGCTCTGGCCTCCGCAATAGCCCTAACCAGGAAAGCTCAGAACTGGTCTGCTCACCACGGGTCTCCTCTGCCAGGCGGAGACGCCACGAGGTTGGGGGCTCGGTTCCATTCTCCTGCGTTGGGAGGGTCGGAGGTCGGAGGGGAAGCTGGTAAATGGGGGTGGGTGGATGGGTGGGTGGATCGTTGGGTGGGTGGATCGTTGGGTGGGTGCGTGGGTTAAAGTTGAGGGTGAAGGTCGAGGCTGGGGGAGCGCTCGGGAAGGCCGTGCCGAGGAGGCGAATGTTCTCGGGCCCAGGAGAGAGGCCAACAAACGGAGTGAGTGCTCAGGGGACACTGAGACGCTGAGACGGGAGGTGACGCCCAAGGGTCCTCGGCTGTCTCAGTCTGCGGAGCCCCTCTCTCATGCTCTGGGTGTGCGGGTTGGACCGACTCTGAGGACACAGGAGAGGGACTGGCCTCAGGGACCGGGAGACACAGGCACCAGCCGCAGCCCGACTGCTGAGTCACCGTCCTCGGTTTCCCCTCGCGTACCGTGGGGCAAGTCTCTTCTTGCTTGCGGCTTCTGGCCCGGGCCTGTCCAAAGCCTCCGCTCTGGCATTTCCTGAGTAACGGCTGCGTCCCCAGGGAAGTGACGCACAGACTGTTATTGGTGACCCACATTTCTCAGAAGAGAGAACAGGAAGGCAGGGCCGCGCTCAGGCTTTTGTTGTGGTGTGTGGGGCGCAGGCCGGTTGCTCCGGGCCGCGGATGGAGAGGACGGCGGCGTCTGCCCTGGGAGCAGCCTCACTCCCGTCTGTGTGGCCACCGGACGCCCCACGGCCAGCCGGAACACAGGAGCCCCATGTCACCGAGTTCTAGATACATTTGGCAGTTTCCCTCTGGGTCCCCCACCCTGAGCCAGGGCACACCCCAGATCTCTCCGACCTGCTACTCTCCCCCGCGGGGGTAGACAGCAGGCAGCCTGGAGCAGGAAAAGCTTGCGAAAGCCCCATCTCCTCCCTGCCTCTCAGTCTCCTCGTCTGTAAAATGGGTGTAAGATTCTTCTTGACTCTCAGGGGTGACATTATAGTCTACAAAAGGTGTTGGCCCAGGGGTTGGCAGTGGTGCAATCGTAGCTCACTGCAGCCTCCAACTCCTGGGCTCAAGAGATCCTCCTGACTCAGCCTCCTGAGTAGCTGGCACTATAGCCATCACCATGCCCGGCTAATTTTTCTATTTTTTGTAGAGACGGGGTCTTGCTATGTTGCCCAGTCTGGCCTCAAACTCCTGGGCTCAAGTGATCCTCCCGCCTCAGCCTCTCAAAGTGCTGGGATTACACGCATGAGCCACCGCGCCCAGCTGCTGCTACTATTGCTGATGTTGGCATATCCCCGACATGACTGGGGTCTGAGGTGCCACGTGGCGGGGTCCCGAGCTCTGAATGGGGGCGTCCTGTTTCCCGGCAGGATCGTGGACGTCGGGGGCCAGAAGTCAGAGCGCAAGAAGTGGATCCACTGCTTCGAGAACGTGATTGCCCTCATCTACCTGGCCTCGCTGAGCGAGTACGACCAGCGTCTGGAGGAGAACAACCAGGAGGTGAGAGGCCACCGTCTCCGCCACTCCCCTGGCCCTGTCGGCCCGCGTCGGAGCAGGACGCTGTCGCAGAAAGCGGGGCGTCCTCGTTCTCGAGCGGAACTGAGTGTGCCCGGCGTGGCTTTGAGGCTTTGAGCTTGACCCTTCGCCCTTTCGTGGTCAGACCCGCAGCGACACACACACACACACACACACACACACACGGAAGTTCCCGTCCACGCCAAGGAACACGCGGCTGTTGTCCCACCCATTCATAGAGAGCGGCACCGACATCCTCAGTCGCACAAGCACACACGTGCACGGAGGGACCCTCCAGCCCCGAGACACAGCCACCCGCGCACACACAACCGCAGCCGTTGTAGGGAAAAGGAAACGGGTCTCCCCGGGGCCACCGCTGCTTTTGCGATCGTGAACGTTTCTCCTAATTCTCCTATTTAACACCCGAGCACGGCGGTTGGGCACAGTATTACCTGCGAGGCGTGGATTTTGCGGGTTCGAGTTTCGCATAAGATGCTTTTGAGATCTGAGAGCCATATGTTATCATTTTGACTTTCGGATTGAATCAGACAGAACGAATTTCAGGTCACTCTGACACAGCTTGTGCTCGAATCCAGCCACGCGAGATGAACTCGTTTCCTGGGGGCCGTTGCACTAAATCTGCACGGACCGGGCAGCTTAAACCACAGATATTCATGCTCTCGCAGCTGCAGAGGCCGGAAGTCCAAGGTCGGGGCGGGGGGACAGGGCTGGGTCCCCCTGGGGCCGTGAGGGAGGGTCTGTCCCAGGCCTCTCCCAGCTCCTGGTGGTGGCCCCATCCTTGGCGTCCCCTGGCGTGTAGACCCATCACCTCGATCTCTGCTTCCACGTTCCTGCCGCTCTCCCTGTGTGTGTGTCTGTGTCCAGAGTCCCCGTTCGTAAGGACGCCAGTCATGGGATCAGGGCCCCCCACTGCAGTACAACCTCATCTCAACTAATTCCATCTGCAAGGACCTGCTTTCCAAAGAAGGTGCCATTCCGCGGTCCCGGGGGCTGGGTCTTGAACACGTGGATTTTGAGAGGACACAGTTCAACCTATAACCCAAGACATTCGATACCTCACTGCATTTATATGTGGTTAAACTACACACAGCTAGAAGATTCTAGACACTGGGTGTCCTCACCGACACAGATACGGGACTTCACGCCCTGGGACCCGCCCGCCTGGCCAGGCACAGGCAAAGACGCGAACAGGTGTGCGAGCCGCATCTGGACAGGCAGTGATGTGCCGCTCTCAGGACAAACATTCAACCCCCGTCCCCCATGGTCCCCAACCACGGCCCAGGTCGGCCACCCCGTGCTCAGCAAGGCGGCTGCCCAGACGCGGCAGGCTACACAGGCTGAGGCCGGGCGCTCTCGGAGTGGCTGCTGTCTCAAACGACCACAAACGCAGGGGCTTAAAACCACAGAAATTGGCTGGGCGCGGTGGCTCACGCCTGTAATCCTAGCACTCTGGGAGGCCAAGGCGGGCGGATTGTTTGAGCTCAGGAGTTCGAAACCAGCCTGAGCAAGAGCGAGACCCCGTCTCTACTAAAAATAGAAAGAAATTAATTGGACGACTAAAAATATATAGAAAAAACTAGCCGGGCATGGTGGCGCATGCCTGTAGTCCCAGCTACTCGGGAGGCTGAGGCAGGAGGATCACTTGAGCCCAGGAGTTTGAGGTTGTTGTGAGTTAAGATGATGCCACAGCACTCTAGCCCGGGCAACACAGTGAGACTCTGTCTCAAAAAAAAAAAAAAAAAAAAAACCACAAAAACTGATTCTCTCCCAGTCCTGGAGGCTGGAAGTCTGAGGTCAAGGTGTGAACAGGGCTGTGTTCCCTCTAGAACCTTTTCTGGTCTGGCAGCTCCTCCTGTCCCTGGCCTGCAGCCACATCGCTGCAGTCTCTGCCCAGGCCTTCATGTGGCCATTTTCCCTGTGTGTCTGGGTCCAGATTTCCAAATTTCCCTCTTTCTTTGTTTTTTTTAAATTTTCTAAGTAGAGATAGGGGTCTTGCTGTGTTGCCCAGGCTGGTCTCAAACTCCTGGGCTCAAGCCATCCTCCCTCCTTGGTCTCCCAAAGTGCCGAGATTACAGGCATGAGCCACCATGCCCACTCTAAATTTCCCTCTTCCTACAAGGACAGCAGTCATTGGATTTAGGGCCTGCCCTGGTCTGGAACGGCCTCATCTTAACTCATTACATCTTCAAGGACCCGTTCTCCAAATAAGGTCACACTCTGAAGTTCCAGGTGGACAGGAGTTTTGGGAGGACACTCTTCCCACCAGCGCAGGCACAAAACCACGCCGGGCACACCCAGGCAGCTGGCCACACTGAAGTGTGGGCACACCCCCGTCAGACCCGAGCCTGAGCCCACGCAGGGGAGGGTCTCGGTCCGAGCCGGCCGATCTGAGCACTGACCCGCTTCTTCCCCGGACGCAGAACCGAATGCAGGAGAGCCTGGCCTTGTTTGGCACGATCCTGGAACTTCCCTGGTTCAAGAGCACATCCGTCATCCTCTTCCTCAACAAGACCGACATCCTAGAAGAGAAAATCCCCACCTCCCACCTGGCTACCTACTTCCCCAGTTTCCAAGGTAAGTGCTTCTAGAAACTTCTATACCCACTGCCTCCCAAAGCAGCTTCCAAGAGAGATGCAGACCAGGCCCTACCTCCACATGGAGTCGCTGCAAGTCTCAAATAGGGTCAGACCTGTACACACCTTAAACATTTCATTTCACACTTGTTGCCCAACCTTTGGACTTTGGGTTTGCCGTGGAGATCCGTCCTCAGCCGTGTCTGGAAGGCGTTATCTACCATTTCCAGCACCTGCCAAGGTTTTGAAAACTTTTCTTTTTCTAATCTTTCATAGTCATCTCAGCTATACCCAATTGGACAGCAATTTTCGTTCTTGAATCCGTGACCGAGCTTTTGGCAATCTTTCCGAAGCACGTGGCTTTGTTTTCATAGATACAACAGGTCTCTTTCGTGCAGCTCTTGCAGCTAAGAGGTTTGTGTCATGTTTCATTCAGCTGCGTATTGATCAAGACACGTACAACTGTCCCAGAAAGATCTAGGAACAAACCTTTAGCACATCCGGAGGGCCAAAGGGCCAGGCCGACTAGAGCCAACTCAAGAGCTGGGTGTCTTAAAACAACAGAAATGTATTCCCTCCCAGTTCAAGAGGCCAGAAGTTCAAAATCAAGGTGTTGGTGGAGTCGGTTCCTGTTTCTTGGCTTGTAGACACATCAGTCCAATCTCTGCCTACATATTCACATTGCCATATTACCGCCGTGTCCTCTCTTCTTATAAGGCCACCAGTCATTGGATTTAGGGCTCATAGTCCAGGATAACCTCATTTTAACTTAATTAATTACATCTGCAAAGATTCTATTTCCAAATAAGGTCATAGTCTGAGGTTCCAGGTAGACATGAATTTTGGCGGGTACTATTCACCCCAATACACAAGCAGTCAGAGTAGAGGAAGCCCTTAATACATGCTTGCCACTGGATTAATAGTAAACATAAGCTTCGGACAAGTCACCAGGGTTTGACCCCTGGCCTTGTCACATCTTGGAGCCCATGAGACCAGTTTTAGCCAATTTTATCCATAAGACTCAGGGTTTGAGAGACAGATGTCAAGTTCTTCCAGGACGGTGGCCTGGGACTGCCCCCTTCCCAGCTTCGCAGTCCTGGGAATCAGCCCACGGCTTAGAGAATTTGGGAACAGGACAAGGTGGATAGTTTGTTTGTTTGTTTCTTTGTTTGTTTTTGAGACAAGGTCTTGCTCTGTCACCCAGGCCAGAATGCAGTGACACAATGATAGCTCGCTGCAGCCTCAAACTCCTGGGCTCACACAATCCTCCTGGCTCTGCCTCCCGAGTAGCTGGGACTACAGGTTCTCACCACCACACCGAGCTGATTTTTTAATTTTTTGTAGAAAAGTTCTCTCACTATGTTGCTCAGGCTGGTCTCCAACTCCTGGCCTCAAGCGATCCTCCCACCTCAGCCTCCCAAGGTGCTGGGATTACAGGTGTGAGCCACTACACTTGGCCAAGGTGGATAGTTTGAGGGGATTTCTTTTTCATTTGGGTCAAAGGGAACCCCCATGACTCATCCTTGTCACCCTGGGGCGGAGCACCCTTTGCCAACGGCTAGCTCTTAGCCCTTCCCTCCTCTGTACTAAATAATATTCATGACAATAATAATAAAAAACCAATAACAACAGCTAACACATCTACCACACTGGTGGGAGCACTCTACATGGCTTGTTCAATCCTCCTTTAAAAACCCGATGCAGTAGCACTTATTCTTCTAAGCATTACAGAGACGGGGGAAACTGAGGCACAGAGTGGTGCAGTCGCTTGCCAACAGTCACACAGCCGGTGAGTGGCAGAGGCTCCATCTGAATCCAGAGCCAGAGCATCCGCCCTTAACGGCTGTGCTACTCTGTTTATTAAGGGCCGAGTCCTTAACACAATGTGAAACCCTACAAATAACTCCGTGAGTTCTGGGACTGTTCTGATCCCCGTTTTAAGAACGAGGAAACTGAGGCCTACAGAGGTTACAGGGACTAGTATATTAGATAACCCAACTCGTGAGTAGCCAGAGCCAAGTCGAGAGTTCCAGAAGCTCTTAATTCATATCGTGCTTTCAGTACATAGTACTGAGCTCCCTGACATGCCTCCTCAGGGCAGCCACCCAAGCTGACTGTGAGGACTCCCTTCCCCTTCCTCTTCCTGTTTCCCCATCTGCCCAGACCCAGGAGGCCTGGCTTTGCAGCTCCAGGTTCCCAACCTGCCCCAGCTCCAAGCCAAGCGGACGGACGGTCTCTCTCGAAGACAGTGCTGCCCCGAATCTCAGAGCTGAGTCTCATTGGTCTGTTTCAGGTCACATGACTCTCCTGAGCTCCTCCTTGATGCTCCCATTGGCTGAGCCCGAGTCATGTGACCAGCCATGAAAACAAAAGATGGCGCCAACCCACAGGAAAAATGGCGGGAATGGTGGTCCCTGGGGCCTTTCCAAGCCTCGTTATGGGGAACGGGGTCTGCAAAGCACCCCCTGGGACCCAAGAGAGAGGGTCCTGACCCGACCCCTTTCCCCAGGTCCCAAGCAGGACGCGGAGGCAGCCAAGAGGTTCATCCTGGAGATGTACACCAGGATGTACGCGGGCTGCGCCGATGGCCCCGACGGCAGCAAGAAGGGCCCGCGCTCCCGTCGCCTCTTCAGCCACTACACGTGCGCCACGGACACGCAGAACATCCGCAAGGTCTTCAAGGACGTGCGGGACTCGGTGCTCGCCCGCTACCTGGATGAGATCAATCTGCTGTGACCCAGGCCCCACCTGGAGCAGGAGGCACCTGCGGGCAGGCGGGCGGCAGGGGTGGCCGGAGCGAACCGGAAGCGCCGCACGCCGTCGCGCCCTCTCTTCCCCGCCTCTCACCAGGACAGCCCCCGACCCCACGCCGGTTCTTTCCCTTGCTTGACTCAGTTTACCTCCTTTGAAAGGGAGGGAGCAAAACGGCCATTTGGGATGCCAGGGTGGAGGAAAAGGGGAAGAAATGAAGGGATCGAGGACTTGGGTGGGCGGGTGTCTCAAAGGAGCCCCACCCCTGGGTATATCACCTGCTGGGCAGGGTCCGGGACCCCTGTGGGTGATGCACACCCGGGGATTGGAGTGAGACTCTGGCGCCTTCAGAGTGGACTCTGGTGCCCCCTGGTGGACAGCAGAAGGCGCTCCCTCCCGGACGGGGGCCCCACTATCCCCAGGACCCTGCTAGGGCGGGGACTTCGCTTTGCCGGGGAGAAGAGTCCCGAGGCTCATGGTGTGTTGCGCCTGGGTTTACAGACGAGGGAAACTGAGGCCGCCAGGCATCCTCCCCCTTCCCAGACTGGGAGCTGGGCAGCCGCATCTTAAATGCATGCAAAACGTTGTATTTATTCCCTCACCCTCAGCGGGGCCCCTTGCGGGGTGGACATTAAAGACATGACATCCTGGAGGCCTGTGATTTCTTAGGGGCTGTGTCACCGGCGTCATCCTTGTACGCCCTGGGGACCAGCGGTTGTGGGGAGGGGTGGGTAGCAACATGGGGTAGGAAGGGAAAAAAAAGTTCTACTTGTGCACCCACCTGTGCTTGGTGCCGGCCCCAGAACTATGGGGGACACTTCTGAGCAGATCTCTGGGTTGCTCCTCACCCAAAATTCCGGCTGTGGCCCCCACCCGGTTCTAATGAGGTCTCTCACCATCCTCAGGGCAGCCCCATGCAGTGCAAGCCACATCACCCCCATTTTACAGACGAGGAAACTGAGGCACAGAGAAATAGAAGGATTTGACTAAGGTCACACACCTGGGAGGTAGCAGAGCCAAGAGCCTATTCATTTGCTTTTACTTAAAGAAAATAAATAAGTAAATAAATCAGGTGCATGCCTATAGTCCCAGTTGCTTGGGAGGCCGAGGCCGGAATCTCACTTGAACCCAGGAGTTCCAGGCCAGCCTGGGCAACATGGCGAGACTCTGTAAAAACTTTAAATTTTTTTAGAGCAGCTTTAGGTTTGCAGAAAAATTGTGAAAATATTCCAGAGAGTTCCCATATACCCCACAGCGAGTTTCTCCCATAACATCTTAGTGTGGCGCATCTGTTTACAATTAATGAGCCAATATTGGTATATTGTTGTTAACTGTTCTTCATTCAGATTTCCTTAGTTTTCCCCTAATGCCCTTTTTCTGCCCCAGGACTCTACCCAGGCGCCCTAGTTATATTGGATTAGGGTCCACCCTAATGGCCTCATCTGAACTTGATCACATCTGCAAAGACTCTACTCCCAGATAAGGCCCCATTCACAGGTCCCAGGGTTTTAAGTTGAACATATCTTTTGTGGGGCGAGGGGCACAGTTCAACCCATAACAGGTGTTTTGTAGAAAGCCCCTCAGTTAGGTTTGGTCCGATTAGACCGGGTGACAGGTCTAGGAGAGGAAGAGGTCAGAAGTGAGGGCCCCTCTCATCACATCCTGTCGAGGGTTAGTGCTGGCAACGTGACGTATCACTGCTGGTGAGAACCTTGATCACCTGGCACAGGTAACACAGGTAGTCATCCAACGCTTCTTAAAAGCTTTTTTTTTTTGAGACGGAGTCTCACTCTGCTGCCCAGGCTAGAGTGCTGTGGCATCATCATAGCTCCTAGCAACCTCAAACTCCTGGGCTCAAGTGGTCCTCCTGCCTCAGCCTCCCGGGTAGCTCGGACTACAGGCATGCGCCACCATGCCCGGCTAATTTTTTTTTCTATATATTTTTGGTTGTTCAGCTAATTTTTCTTTCTATTTTTAGTAGACACAGGGTTTTGCTCTTGCTCAGGCTGGTCTCGAACTCTTGAGCTCAAACGATCCTCCCGCCTCAGCCTCCCAAGAGTGCTGGGATTACAGGAATGAGCCACCAGGCCCGGCCTCTTAAAATTTTTTTATCATGGAAAGTTTCAAACCTAAAGAAGTTGGAAGACCAGTCAGACCTGCATTAAGACTTTCATGGGATTGAGGCATTTTTACTTTTATGGCTTCCTCCTCCATAAAAAAAATTAAAAATTAGTTTTTATGACTGTGTTACGACTGGATTTTATGAATGAAATCCATACTTGGCAGGGTGTGGTGGCTCACGCCTGTTATCCCAGCACTTTGGGAAGCCCAGGCAGGAGGATGGCTTGAGCCCAGGTGTGCGAGACCAGCCTGAGCAACATAGCAAGACCCCATCTCTACAAAAATAAATTTTTTAAAAATAAAAATTTAAAAATAAAATATACAATTCAGTGGCTTTTAGTGTATTCAAAGAGTTGTGCAGCCGTCACTA
>CAUYSK010006266.1:0-26667 GCA_963575035.1 Avahi laniger
CCAGGTCTATTAGACTCTGACCTCATCCTGACTGAGCCCGAGATCAGGGCTTGTCTGCTCAGGGTCTGTTTCCAAAGTCAGCTCCTGGGGCAGAGTTTCTATGCCACCTACTGGATCACCTGGGAACTTGATAAAAAAAAATGCAGATCTGCCAGCCTGAGCAAGAGCGAAACCCTGTCTCTACAAAAAAAAAAATAGAAAAATTAACCGGGCATGGTGGTGCATGTCTGTAGTTGCAGTTGCTAGGGAGGCTGAGGCAGGAGGGTCGCTTGAGCCCAGGAGTTCGAGGTTGCAGTGAGCTATGACGATGGCACTGCACTCTAATCAGGGCACCAGAGTAAGACCCTATCTCAAAAATAAATAAATAACTAAATAAATAACAAACAAACAAACAAACAAAACACCAGATCTGGAGCGTTTTATTGGATTGGAACCTCTGGTGCCCAGAATTCTGCATTTTTAAATCAAGCTCTGGTGTGATTCTTGTGCACACTAAAGTTTGAGGTCTGTTGTTTTGGAGCAGAGATGATCAACTCTGTCCATGAACTAGAACTGCTAAGAGCTTTAAAAATGAATATAGATGCTTGGGCCCTACCCCTTAGAGACTGTGATTTAATTGTTAATACTCAGGTATATTACTCTTTAACAACAGCAAAAAAAAATTTAGATCTCCTTGGGTATTTCTAATGTGCAGTAGCCAGGGTTGAAAAACATTGTTTCAAAGTAGTGGTTCTCAAAGTGTGATCCCCAGACCCAGAAGCATCAGCAATATCTGGGAATTTGGTAGAAATGCAAAATCTTGGGTCCCATGCCAACCTGCTCCTTGAGACCCTCCAGGGGTGGGGCCCAGCAAATCTGTGTATTTGCCCTCCAGGTGATTCTCACGTACACTAGAGTTTGAGAACCCCTGTTTTAGAGCAGCGGCTCTCAAACCTGGCTGCATGTTAGAATCACCCAGAAGGGTGTTTAAGAATCCCAGACCCCATCCCAAACCAATCACATCAGAACCTCCTGGGTTAGGACTCGGCCATTAGCATTTTTTAAAGCTCCCCAGGCGATTTCAGTGTTCAGCCAGTGTCGAGATCCACGGCCCTAGAGGGTGCGAATAGTGTTCCCTAAAAGGCGCTGTAAACATTTGGGACCATTGGTAAGATGCAATCATTCAGATGCATCACAGGTACGGCAGCCCCTGCGATGGGGTCTGAGGAACTTAAAGTGGACAGCGTTGCGTGGGGGTGAGACTGATGCCTGGCACTACTTCAGACTGGTCTCTTACAGAATGTGATGAGGGGGACGAAGGAAGAAGCAAAGCTCCCTTTTGTCGTGTTCCCCCTTGCTTTCTGCCGCAGAGCCAGGAGGGAAATGAGCACTGAAATCCGCACTGTCACTTAAACCAGCCTGCACAAAGCTCCCGTCACACAGCGCATTATCCCCATTTTGTAGAGGAGAGAACTGAAGTCTGGGAAGGAGCATCACCAAGATTTGGACCTGGTCGTTTTAATCGCACAACTCACGTCTTCCTTAAAAGTTTTCACTTTGCCAGTTCCCCAAATTCTGGCTGCTTCAAGTATCATTTGATGTCTCACCTGTTGTGTTTTGTTGTATTTGCCTTTTTGTTTGGAACAGATTAAAAATAATGAACCTTTGATCAACGTGCTTTACAAAGTGCTGAAGAAGTCAGCACGGGGCTGTCGGCCCAGGAGAAGCGTAAGATGATCTGATCCGTGTCTCCGAGCGGGGCCATTCCATTGCTTCTGGCTCAGTGCCGGCTCCATCACTTGCTTAACCAGTCGCTCTCCTGACCGCCCCAGGCTTCCCGCAAGTCATTTTGGTTTATTTTCTTTAAATTGAAGCGCTCTTCAGCATTTTGGCCGATGCACCAGGCTGAGCCTCTCATCTGTGGTGTTCTGTGACTTCATCTTCTGTGCTGCCAAGGGGTGGGGGAGCTTGCCTGGCTTGCCACCAGCTTGTGTCGTGTTTCCATTCTCGCTTGTCTGCCTCCGCGGCGAGGGCTCACCTAGACAGAGTTGAGCATGAGTTTCTTGGGAGGGAGCGGCAGTTGCTGGTCACCATGCAAGAGCCAAGGTATCCTCAGATCCCACTGTGGTCCTGGGATTAAGGGGCCTCTTTTGAGGGGGCAAGGCGTTGATATTTGAATAATAGTCTGGAGCTAGACTAGGAGACGGTGCCACCCCTAAACCCCCTTTGACAGATACAGAAGTAGTGACTGCAGCACAGCCACCTCTCATAGCATTCCAAGGAAGGCTGCAGGTTGGGAAGCAGGTGTTGTGTCCAACCATCCTGAGCCCCGAGGAAGTGCGTTGGGCTGTGGCGAAGGGGAGGTAAGATGCCTAGGGGCCTTTGATTCCCTTCTGATGCAGAGACTTTTTCAAATATGAGTGTCCACAGACTTTCACTTTTTCCAGTGACAGAGATGCTGGGAGAACCCATAGTTGAAATTTTATTTTACTTTATTTTTTTGAGACAGGTCTCACTGTATTGCCCAGGTTGGTGCAAGCAATTCTTCCACCTCAGCCTCCCAAGTAGCTGGAATTACAGGAATATGCCACCACGCCCAGCCATAGTTAATGTTTTATATGAATTTAAATATTGCTATCATAAAGCACACTTTTAGAAGGAAAATTAGAGTAATATACTACTGTGGATGTAGTATTTCTTAGTAGTCTTGCCTCTCTGGAGCAGAGCTAAATTCAGAAGCTTAAAGGGCCTCCAAGCTGTGCGTAAACAGCTATCACTAAGTCTGTACTCTAAAGCCATAGGAAGCAGAGCCAACTCACTTTGTTTTGATATATTTATGACTCACTAAGCAAACATTGCCCAAATAGCCTTGATATGCTAGGCCCTGGTTGGCTTTGAGGATACAGAGAAAATACATCAGCCTCCATAGTCACCCCTAATTAGGTTACTGTCTAGTGAGGAGAGACACATGAGCAACAGAACATCCTAATCTGATGTGCTGAGTAGTATAGGAGCAGCAGACACAACGTGTGGGAGGAACACCCTGAGGGGCACCAAACCCAGTTAAAGGGAGGGAAGAGACATAACTAGCTCCTCTCTGTTGAGCTTTTAGTTCTTTGAATTCCTTACAACACCTTATAAGCAGCACTTATTTATAAAAAGGGACAGAAGAAATCTACTTCTTAGAAAAGAGGGAATACTAATAACCTGGGGGCGGGGGTTGAAAGTATATGCAGTATTCTATGAAGGCAGCAAAGGGCATACTTTTAGAAAGCTTTCCATGAAAAAATATCATTTAGAAGATTCAGCTTGCTCAAAATGCCCTTTTTGTGTAGAACATCTCATTCCTTTCCTGATGGTGCTGGATAAATGAGGCATTGCTCAGTTAGATTTTCTGCCTTGTTATTTAAGTATCAAAAAGATATCCTCTATAAAAAGCTTCTGTGAAATAAGGTGAAGAGTTTTGCTGGGGGGAAAAATCCTCAAATCCTCGATTTGAAAATGATTTCTACCCAGGAAATGAGCCAAGGGTCAGACGCTTTGAGAGTAGACAAGCTCACTGTCCTCCACTTTAATGTGACAGAGTGAAGACTTCACAGCTTTCACTCTCTTTTCTCCTGATTTCTCTTGAATTTAAGCCCAAGTCCTGCCTGAGAAGTTCAGCTGCTTGTGGTTCACCAGGATTGATTCCACAGCCTCCCTCCCTACTCTTGTCGTCTCCTCCCACCCCACCCATTGCAAGAGACAGCACAGTCTTTTTGTTTGTGGATCGTCGCTTAGTCCACGTGTTGTTCTGCAACTGTGTGTATACATGTATGTACACATAATCTGCCAGTTTGAAGAGCAGAATTTGGCTGGAGTTCTGTTTTTTTCCAGGAACTCTACAACACCAACCTACATGTGTTCCCCTTTGACCTTCGTGCAATTCAATAAGCGTTTGCTGAGTTTGTGCCAGGCCTTATGTTCAGAGCTGACTTTACCAAGACAAATAAAACAATGGTCCCCACCCTCTTCTGTGTGACCGACCAAAGGGACCATGGGAGTGGGTGGAGGTGGGTCTGCAGCCCAGAATCAGTCCAAGGCAAAGAGAGGTCACTTTCCCTTGACTTTGGGGTTTGCTAATGATGATTCGCTGGGAGAGGAACACATGAAGGGCTTGAGCACTAAGGGGAAGGTTTGCCAGTATATTTCTGCTCCTGAATCACACTGACAGACTTACTGGTCCTCCTCGATGGTCCTCCCAGACTTACTGGTCTCTCCCAGATGGAGTGAAGAGAGATCGAAGGCCATCTCTCCAGCAGCTGTCTGTCCGTCCATACTGGTACCCTCTTGGTAGCACACACACCACCTGTCTCTGTTGCGGCGAGCTCCACCCTCCATTTTCCTGGTCAGATCTGCAAAACGGAGCTCAGTGAGATGGCCTCCCCACATACAACACGTCAGACTGTCCGTGACCTTGTCTTGGCTTTGGGGGTGCATCTGTGAAAAAGTCATCCCCCTCCACCCCTGCACAGCTTTTGGCAAGAAGGAGATTAGGGGAAATGAAAACATTAGGGGAAATGAGTTGGACTTAGCTGTTTAGGAGTCACTGAGAGATGGGCAACATGTTGCCCACTTTGAGTCAAGCAAGGGATAGGAGATGTTGTGAAATCCCATTGGCAGTTTGGGTGACCTTTGTCTATTGCTTTGTGGTTTCCTTTCTTGACAGGACAAGGGGACATGTAACAAGTACACCCTAGACTCAGGGGTCAATTAAAAACCCCAGCTGGGAACTATCCAGGTTCCTTTTCCCTTGGCCAGGTTTTCTTCCCAAAATAGTGTAGGGTGAGCAAGGCTGGCTTTACTCACGGGGAAGTGGGCTGCTCAGAAACTTCCTTGAACTCAGGGTTGATAGTGCTCAGGGATTTGCTTGTTCCTTCTGGCCTGCCCACCTCACTGCCCTGGGCAGGGGATGATGGGCTTCTGTACCATGTGTTTATCCCCAAGTTCAGTAACAAACTTCTGTCATATCAGTGGCAAATCTTCCAAGATTCATACAGATTTTATAACACTCATTTTGGGCAAAAATATGCTTCTAAAATTGATGATCCTGTAACTCAAATGTCTGCATTTTCTTTAATTTGAGGAATATATAAGTGTTACCTGGATCATGGAAAGATTTTCGGTTTTTTCCCAAAATGAAAAGATCATAGAAATAAAGCAGGTATTGCCCGAGTTTCTGTCCATGCCATGACCCTACCTGCCACTGCCAAGGACTTCCACACTCTTTCCTTCCTGAGCTCTGATCCCAAGCACCATGGTCAAATCTCTTTTAAATTGTTCACCTCCCAGATGACAGGCCGAGACCTTCTCAAGGATCGAAGTCTGAAGCCTGTGAAGATAGCCGAGAGTGACATTGATGTGAGTGAGCAGAGTGATGTGCTGACCCCTTGGCCACCTCCTGACCCAGACCCAGGGTGGGCAGCTTCAGGCAGGATTTGGATGGTTCTATAGGGAAGACTTTCTGATCACAATCCCAAGATCTTGCCCTCTTCTCACCTTTCCAGGCCCTCTCTAACCTGTTCTTGCTTATAGGTCAAACTGAGCATCTTCTGCGAACAAGACAGGATCCTCCAGGACCTGGAAGACAAGATACGAGCCCTCAAGGAGAACAAAGTACACATCAGTTTTGCATAATCTTGGGATGGGTGAAGGGGCATTTTGTCCTATCTTTCCTGCGATGTAGACTGGACTCTCATGTTAGTATTGAACAACAGGTGTTAGTGTATCCAGAACAATGTCTTTGTGTTTAAATGGTGCTTCTTGAGGGTTTCTCTCCCAGAGGGAGAACTTATAGGGAGACCTCAGCCTACTTGTTCCAAATACTGCAGCTCCCTCCACCCCATTGCTGCTCTGGCCTACCCTTCCCTGGAGGAGCTCCACCGGCTTGTATGTGATGATCCCAGGGAAGCGAGGCTGGCTTGGAGAAGGAGCTGTAGTCGTTACAGGGCAGAGGCCCTCGCTTCTTAAATCTCCTTTCTTCCTAGAATCGGGCCGTGGAGACAGCAAGTCTGGATTGGAAGGCTACCATTGTTTGGTCTCTTATAGTCTTAAAGTGAATTTTTTTCTTTTTGCATTTTAATAAGGCATTATATATGTGATGCTGAAAGTTTTTAACATACCCTTTTCCCTAAGAGCTTAGAGAGTTTTCTGTTTACTTTTTTATTTATCCTCATAGTTTATCCCATAAGAAGTTAGATGGCTTTGCGCCCACTTTATAGATGAGGGAACTGAGGCACAGAGCTGTTAGGTGTTTTCCCCAGCCCACCCGATGCATGGAGTGAGAGCTGGCATCAGAGGTCCTGTCAGCCTCTGCTTGGCTCTGGCCCCTGCAGCTTTGGTTAGATCCAGCAGCTTTATTTGGTTCCTGGAATGGTGTGGGGTGGCCTCTGGGGACCGTCCCTATATCCTGTTGCTCTTTGGCCCTTCCCGGTGCAGGACCAGCTAGAATCTGTGCTGGAAGTGTTGCACAGACAGATGGAGCAATACCGGGACCAGCCTCAGCATCTGGAGAAGATTGCCTACCAGCAGAGGTTGCTGCAGGAAGACCTTGTCCACATCCGAGCTGAGCTCTCCAGAGAGTCCACTGTATGTAGAGGGTGGCAGACACTTCCTCCTCGGGATGGGCTGGGCAAGGGTCTGCTCTTCTCATCTCCCGAGCTGTCATTGAGTTGGTGGCCAGGGGTGAGAGTCTTGGAGTGGCAGAACTTCTCCAGGCTGCCTCCTGATAGTAGCTTACCCTTGTCAGGGGTGACATGTCCATCTCCACCTATGCCTTAGGCTGCTTACCATCAGCAGCTCCTGATGGCTGGTAACACCCAAGGGACCATACTTCTCAGAGCAGCCTCAGGCCTATTTCCTTGATCTGTATGCAGTTAACTCTAAGACAGCAGAATTTGTACTTTTTCATTTGCCAGTCTGATGTGGTATAGGCCCTTTCTGCCAGGGCTGGGAATCAAAGCACCTCCACGGTAGAAGAGGGTCCAGTGCAGGTGACCAGGGTCAGAGCACGAATGAGAAGATGTCACACTACCTCCTGCTCCTGTCTCTCCCCCGCCAAGCCTGTGCAAGGCCCACTGGCTCCCCTCCCCTCTTTCTCTGGCTGGGTCTGCATGATCCAGGAGCTCATGAGACCTCAGGAGGAGGGCAGGGAAAGCAGGGAAAACTAAGAACCAGCAGCATTTCCTTGGCCAACAGGAGATGGAAAACGCTTGGAACGAGTACCTGAAGTTGGAGAGTGACGTGGAGCAGCTGAAGCAGACCCTACAGGAGCAACACAGAAGAGCCTTTTTTTTCCAGGTGATCCAAGGCCTGTTCATCCCTTGTGAACTGTGGTTTTTTTCAGAGAGCCCTCACCTGTGGGGGCTGTGAGCATTACCCAGAGGCCTTCTCCTCCTGAGCCCTGGACGCACCACTCCTGTAAAGGGGCCACCCCAAGCTCTTCCTTGTGGAGCCCTTTTCCTAACCAGGCTATGATGAGAAACCTCATTCCTGCTCCCCTGCCTGTCCACTCTCAAAGACAAGCTCTTGAGTGTTTTCGGAAAGATTCTACTTCTGATAATTTGGGAAAACAGACCCAACAGGAGGAAAATACCAACCTTGAGCACCTTACAGCAACTTGAGAGTGATTTGTGATCCTGTGGTTCTTGGCCCCATCTTGGTTCCTAGCTCCTCACTTAGACAGCAGCAAGAAGCCCGCACCTCCTTCTCTCCTCTGATTCCTGGAGATAGAAGTGTCTCACCTGTGCCTGAAGAGGTGGTATGAATTCAGCCTTTTGAGGCGCCTCTGGTCTCCAGGTGGTCATTTGCATTACTGGAAGCCAGGCTGGGTGATACCCATCTCTGTGGTCCCTGCTCCACTCGGGAAGGTGGCCTTAGAGCCCTACCTCCTTACCCTTAAAAATCAGGCCACCCCATTGATAGCTGCCTCTGTCCCCCAAAAGTGAGACAATGAAGGGTACTGTGTGGTTTCTCTTCTTCCAGGTCAGGTCCTCAGCTGCCGAGTGTTTCCCCATTGCGGTGCCCAACCAGGTTTCCACCTCACCCTCTAAATTGTGTAATGTATTTTAATTCAGCAAGCATTAACTGAGGCTGCTTTTATGAGGCACCATGCTGGGCCACTTTGGGTGCTGGGATTGCTAATTGATGAGCTCCGTTCTAGCCAGGGCTCTCTGTTCAAGTGATTTAATGCATATGTTGACTCTGCAGACATTAGCCTCACTCCAGAAAAGTGAGTGAGATTCTCGAAAGGGTTTAGGTTTGTAGGCCCTGTGGCTTTTCCCAGGGCTCTGCTGTCCCTGCACTCAGAGATGGTTCCCAGAGAGCCCCGTCTAGGACCACATGAAGGAAACTCTTGCCTGTGGCTCAGGGCTGGCCTGTGAGGCTCCCCCAAACTTGTCTGTCTCTTGCTGTTGTTGGGGTTTGTTCCTTCCTCTCCAATTACCCTTCATCCAAGCTGGCTAACATTTTACTGTTCTTTTTTGTATCCTCAGCACTTAATATGATGGCTTGAAAATACTAGGTGAACATTATTGACCAAGTCCTTCAAACAATTATTTCTAGTTATAAGTTCCTAAAACTATCCCATCCAGTTATACCTATCATCTTGGACATCAGTGGGTCCACATTAATTTTTAGCAGTAATTTTTTTTTTTTTTAGCTTTTCATTCTTTGTTTCTTTTCTTCTTCTTCTTTTTTTTTTTTTTTAATTGAGACAGAGTCTCACTCTGTTACCCTGGCTAGAGTACTGTGGCATCATCATAGCTCATGGCAACCTCAAACTCCTGGGCTTAAGCCATCCTCCTGCCTCTGCCTCCTGAGTAGCTGGGACTTTAGGAGCCCACGACCACACCTGGCTAATTTCTTCTGTTTGTAGTAGAAACAGGGTCTCACTCTTATGCAGACTGGTCTCGACCTCCTGACCTCAAGTGATTCTCCCACCTCAACCTCCCAGAATGCTAGGATTACAGGCAAGAGCCACCGCACCTGGCTGTATGTTTCTATAATTATACAAGTAATACCTGAGCACATCTCTCTGAAAAGGCTAAAACAATGAGAAGAAGAAACAAAAAATGGTATGAAAGCTCCTCTTCCCCCTGCCTTTCTGCCCTAGGCCCCTTGTCCTCCCTATTGGTGCTAATTAGTTAGCACCACTAACTAATTGGTGCTATTAGTTAGTGGTGTTGCCTTCCAGACTGTTTTCTATGCATTTCCAAAAATAGGCACATGCATAGAATTACATTATTTATTTAGGGATGGGACCAGGTCAAAGGCTTACTTAAAGAAGATCACACACATAGCTTGGCAACTCACTTTTTTGTTGTAGCTTTATGTTGTGGAAACTTTCCTGGAAAGATATCCCCAAGTTTATGCTGCCCAATATAATATAATATTTAATATAAATGAATTAAAAGTAAAATTAAAAATGTATTCCTCATTCACACCACCCTTGTTCAAGTGTTTAATAGCCACATGTGGCTAGTGGCTACTCTGTTGGACAGCGCAGATTATAGAAGATTTCCATCATCTCAGAAACACATATTAGACAGCATCAATCTAAGTAAATTAAATTAGTTCTTATTGACTGTGACATACTACTTCATAGTCTGAGTGTTTCCCATTTTATTTAGACATTCTTCTTCTGACAGGCATTTAAAATATTTTCAGTGTTTTCTTTTTATAAATGGTGCTGTTGTGAGCATCCATGTAACTGCCTTTTCAAGCATGTTTACAAGCATTTATCTAAGATAGGCTCCCAGGAGTGGACTCACTGGGTTGGAATGAGTACACATCTTAAAAGCCAGTGGGTGCCGCCAAATCTCCCGATAAAGCACTGCACTTATTTCCCCTCCCACCCACAGCAAGTGAGAGTACTGGACCTATTTGCCGGCATCCTCGTCAGCACTTGATGTTATCAGCCTTTTTAGTTTTTGCCAGCCTACTAAATGACGTCTTGTTTTGATTTGTATTTAATTACTAGTAGCTTAAACATCTATTCCTGTGACTATTAGCCATTTGTATTTCTACTGTGCCCTATGTGATGATGATTTAACTTACAGCAGGCCCAGAATCCCTTTTTCCCTCCTCCAAAAATGAAATCGGTACAACGTACAGGTCTTGTCACAGACGCCCAGGAGAACTAAGCCTCATAAGTTACTAGCAGAAAGGCCAACCTGGAGCCTGCAGCTTAATTTCCACCCTGCCCTGCCCTGTGACATTGCTCACGCTTTCCTTAAGTGCCACAATGATGGGGAAGCTCACAAAGCCCTGCTTTGAGCAGGCTCTGTGCTAACTTCTTTGATGTAATCCTAGGGCAGGCAAGCTGTTAGAGCCCTAGGTAAATCATTAGCACTGCAGACATGCTTCCAGCCCCGTATGCAAATTCTCAGTAACAGGGCTTGGAAACTCACCTTCCTTTAGCCAGGTTTTGCTGTGAGAAAATCCATAGCCTTTTCAGAAAAATAGGGTGGCTTTATTTACGAAGATACATACAGCCACCTGGTGGCAGGGAACTGTGAGAGAGACAATGCTAGGTGAGGCTACCTGTAGGTGTTCCCCTCCCAACTTCTAGATGGTGAGTTCAGGCCTTCGCTGAAAACAGTACTGAGAAGCCTTCCCGCCCAGCATGGTAAGAGGAGGCAGGAATGAAGCTCTACTTCCTTGCTCCCCCAAAGTGCCCCTCACCTCATCACTAAGGTCTGAAATTCCATCACCCTAGAGAAAGATAGGAGCTCTCCAGCCTTTGTTCCTCTCTGCTCTTCTCTTACATGTGGGGTAACAGGAAGGCAAAATGGGGCAGCTGCCAGGGGAGCTTTCTACCCTAGGCCTCTCACCCTCCCTGTATGTAATTGGTGCTATTAGTTAGTGGTGTTGCCTTCCAGAATGTTTTCTGTGCATTTCCAAAAATAGGCACATGGGCTCAAGTGATCCTCCTGCCTCAGCCTATTAAAGTGCTGGGATTACAGGCGTGAGCCACCACGCCTGACCTATTTTTTATTTTTGTAAATTGACACATAATAATTGTACTCCCATAGTACTTTAAAAAAATAATAGCTTTATCATATAATTCACATACCATAAAATTCACCCTTTTAAAGTATACAATTCAGTGGTTTTTAGTATATTTACAGTATTATACAGCCATCACCACAATCAATTTTATAACATTTCATCAGCCCCCAAAAGAAATCCTGTACCTATTAACAGTCACTCTTGGCCGGGTATGGTGGCTGGCGCCTGTAATCCTAGCACTCTGGGAGGCTGAGGCAGGAGGATCACTTGAGCTCAGGAGTTCCAGACCAGCCTGAGCAAGAGCAACACCCCGTCTCTACTAAAAATAGAAAAATTAGCCGGTGTCGTGGCATACGCCCGTGGTACCAGCTACTTGGGAGGCTTGAGGTAGGTGGGCTGTCCAAAGCGGGTTCTGTCCCCCAGGATGAGGGGCTGTGTCTGAAATGGCAGGGTAAGTTCTAAGAAGAAACTTCTTGTAAGGAGCTAAGAAGGCAATGAACGAACCACAATCTTATCTTCCTCAGGAGAAATCGCAGATACAGAAGGATCTGTGGAGGATTGAGGATGTCATTGCAGGCCTGAGCGCAAATAAGGAGAACTTCAGAATCCTAGTGGAATCGGTCAAAAATCCGGGTGAGTGGCCATCCTCCTTCCTGGGTGGGGGAGACAGCGTGGGGTGGAGGGTGGGAGTGTCAGGGCCCAGAACTTGGGTGGGTGGGATGGCCCTTGGGGGGCCAGGTCTTTGTGGTCCTAAATCACTCTACTTGTCCTCCGAGGAAGAGGGTCTTTGTCCTATCCCATGCTTTGCTTCCCTCCGTGCCCCTCAGAAAGAAAAACGGTGCCTTTGTTTCCTCATTCGCCTGTGCCTTCACTCTCGACTGCTGAGAGCAAGCCGCCCCCGCAGCCCAGCCCTCCCACCAGCCCTGTGCGGACCCCTCTGGAGGTTCGACTGTTCCCTCAGCTGCAAACCTACGTGCCCTACCGACCTCACCCGCCCCAGCTGAGGAAAGTGACATCCCCCCTTCAGTCACCAACAAAGACGAAGCCCAAAGTTGTAAGTAGTGATGACTGGGAGCCAAGTGCCACTGTTTCTTCTCTGGCAGCTGATTGCCCTCTCTGCCCTCAGATCAGCTTCTCTGAGTGGAGAAACTCTTGGGAAAACCTGGAGAGATGGAACCAGCCAGAGTCCTAAGGGAGCCTTGAGTCATGAGCCAGTTAAAAAGCAGTATTTGCCTTGCTGTTGTGCCTTAGACATTCAGAACTGGAAGGGCCCTGAGAGAGGATCTGACCCCCTCATTTTGCAACTGGGAAAACTGAGTCCCAGCAAGAAGTGTCTGTGCTGAGTAGGGTGGAATTTGTGGTCTCTGTTGTACAGAGAGACGTGTGGCTGTTGTGAGGCTTCCCCGGGCAGGGCTCCGTGCAAATCTGTGGAGGGCTGTCCTGCGGGTGCGCGAGCCTGTGGGCCATGAGCTCATTCCAGTGGAAAAGTGTCCTTCCCTTCACCTGCTGTTGAGCGCTGTGCTGGGTTGTCAGGATACTTGTGATCTTTACAGTAACCTCACAGAGTATGGGTAAGAAGGACAGTATCCTCATCCCAGAGATAAGAAAACTAAGACCTCAAGTTGTTGAAATGTGCTCAAGGTTTCCATGTTAGTGACTGGATGCAATCAAATCTCCTGGCCATGCTCTTTTATTCTGTGCCATCTTTCATGTAATTGGACCTTAGTCCCAGGTCGGATCTGTGGCCCATGTAGTTACCTGGGCCAACACCTTGGTTTGCCTGGCACAGAGAGCGGCCAAGCTCTTGGCAGAGTCTGGGGACACAGGAGACTTTAAAGAAATAGAAGACGTGGCCAGGTACCTTGATAGCTCACACCTCCAGAACCAGGCCAGCCTTGGCTGGAGAACATAAGGGGTCTGGTCCAAATGTAGGGAAGCCATACAGAGGGGACCTTGGAATGGGGGCCTCCAGATTTTTGCCAGCAAAGGCTTGGGAGTAACCTTGCCCCGGTGCTATGTGTGCCTAGGACCTCTGATGAGGTTGGTGCGCAGTGCCAGGTAAAACACATGCTCCTGGACCCTGCTTCTCACCATCCACCTGCTTCCAGCTGTGGCTCAGGGCCCAGAGCTGGACCCAGGGTGTGGCCCATGACCTAGCCAGAGAGTCACTGAGTTTTTCCAGCTTTAGATCTCCTTTCCAATCCCAGATCTAACAGGCAGTCTGGAGCTCCAGCCATAAAAGAGGAGGTAAAAAAATACCAAAAAAATAAATAAGGAGGTAAAAAAAATAGTCTGGGACAGATGGCTGCTGACATAGGGCAGGATGCCACCAGCTGGGACAAAGAGCAGAGGGAGAAGGCACTAGCCTAAGAGCTAGGACACCCAGATTCCAGTCCCCGTACTCTCACTGTGTTCTCACGCAAGTCCCGTCCCCTCTCTGAGCTCCTTCAGTTTCCCCTGTGCAGATGGTCACAGAGGCTCCTGCTCACAGCGTGGTCCTCTGTGGCTCTCAGGCTTTTTCAGCTTCGACAAGCATCCAGGCACCAGGGAGTCTCTCTCTCTCTCTCCTTCTCGTGATACATGTGTGTTTACCAGTTTTACCACTTGCTGTTGTTGTTGGCGGCTTGTTTTTAACATTTATATTTGTGAAACAATAATATCCACCCTGAAGAGGACATTAAACAGGAATATATAATTTCACAAATAATAATAAAGAAACCACCCATGTTATACTAACACACAGACCAAGAAATAGAACTTTGCTGGCAACCAGAAGAAGCCTGTGGTTTCCTTCCTTGTCCTGGCTGCTTCCTTTCTGCCAGAAATGACCATTATCTTGACTTTTTGAATGATAATTCCCTTGCTGGTTTTTTTTTTTAAGTTTTACTACCTATATTGGCATTCCTAAATACTGTAATTATACTGGTATCTTACATCTTTTCTTCAGCATTATGTTTTGATATACATCCACACTGTTGCATGTAGCTATAGTTCTTTCCTTTTTATATGGCTTGTTTTCTTGAATTTAATGTCAAAAGGTACAAAAGGTACAAAAACAAAAGATATTAAAAAGTATATAATAAAATGTCTCCCACCCTTTGTCTCCAGACATTCTATTCTCTTCAAAGGCAATCAACTTTGTGTTCATCTATTTGGGGAGCTTTTTAGAAATTGGTGATTCTGATGTCTTGTCAGGGTTGGAAACTGCTGATCCTTGGAGAACAGTGGGTATCTTAGACAGACGGCCTAACTTTCACACATCAATGAAGCGTGTTGCTTTAAAAGAATGCTGGCAAACCTTTGCCAAGCAAACTTGGAGTGCCCTTTCCTGAACTCTGCAAAAATTCTGAAGAACAAAGCCAAATTAGACTAAGAGGGAATTTAGGAGGAGGAAGATGTGATGGTCATTAGTCCCAGAAGTGGGTGTTCGTGGCCATCGGGGGCCAGTCTGTTGGTGTATAGAGGAACCACACAGCCCTCAGGGAGCATTGTGGACAGAGTTTCAAGGAAAATAGTTACATTCATCCCATTTTAGGGAGTGGGCCGTGTGGTAGGCAATGAGTCACTCATCCTGACCGCCTATTCTGTCTGAGTCAGGAAGGAGGAAATATTTTGTAACCATGCACATTTCTGATAGAAAGGGCGGGAGAGTGTGGACTCTTCCCTTGTTCCCCAACGTGATGAAGGATCCAGACTTTTTGCAAGGCCAGTGAGCCAGCTTGGGCTGAGCACTGTGAAGTGGGCCAGGTGTTTGTTCTCTAGGTGAGGTGTGCTGCCATAAACCTAGGAGTAAGAGCAGAGTTCGCAGCCTGCCTCCCCTATGGCGTTGTCTAAATCAGGAGAGTAAGCAGTCGGCACAGTGCCAAGAGCATGGACCCCGGAGACCTGAGTTCTTGATTTTGGAACATAGTATGTAGAAGTGACACTTTGAAAACTAAAAAACGTATGAATCAAAAGGAAGAATAGAAATGGAGCAGAGGCATCTCCCCTCTTCACAGCATCTCCGGGGGTGTTAGTGCTCCTTGACTGACGTGGTCATGTTCTGGGGCTCTGAAGTGGCCTATTCCTGCCCTTTGGGCCACCACTGTGGCGGTCCTCCAGCTCCTCTCACTGGGCACTGCTTCTGGTTCTCTTTCTGAGCAGGAAGATGAGGCACCTCCCAGGCCCCCACTCCCCGAACTCTACAGCCCGGAGGACCAGCCCCCAGCTGTGCCACCTCTGCCGAAGGAGGCCACCATCATCCGGCACACTTCTGTGCGGGGCCTCAAGCGGCAGTCGGACGAGAGGAAGCGAGACCGGGAGCTGGGGCAGTGTGTGAACGGGGACTCGAGGGTGAGTGGGGAGGGCCCTGGGGAGAGGGAGGGTGGCGTGACGCCAGGCAGGTATGACCACCTGCGACTGTGCCCACAGGTGGAGCTCCGGTCGTACGTTAGCGAGCCTGAGCTGGCGACCCTCAGCGGGGACATGGCCCAGCCCTCCCTCGGACTTGTGGGCCCTGAGAGCAGGTACCAGACGCTGCCAGGCAGAGGTAAGGCAAGGCCCTCCACAGGGAACCCACCGATACCCACACTGCTTCCAGCCCTCAGCTGGTTCCTCACACCCTTGTGCCTGCAGCTTGGGCCTAGGCATGGGTGCAGCTGTTAGGGGCCCTGGGCTGCTGGGAGGGAGGACCTGGCCTGCGTTCCTCTGGCCCACATCCTGATTCACTTCCTCCTTTGTTATCTGTCCCCAGAAACAATGATAATAGCAACTACTATAAAGTCCTGCATTGTTTAAGCACTTTATGTTCACCTAATGTTCACAGCATCACATGAAGGAAGTACTATTATTATCCTCATTTTAGAGATAAGGAAACTAAGGCTCAGAGAAATTAAATAACTTGCCAATTAGCTGATCAGTGATGGAGGCAGAAGATGATCCCAGTGCTCTGGCTTCAGAGCTACTGCACTCTGCAGGCTGGGGTGCTGGGTGACTGCCACTGGCTTGGCCATCTCAGCCCGTCCAGAGGGCTTTTCCCTCTTGTGTCACTCTTTAAGACTCGGTGAATCCTGTCTTTAAACACTTTCTCCTCAGCTGGGCTTCCTTCTCACTGTCCTCCGCGATCGGGAGTTGGGTTGTGCGGGATGCTTGAGAGCGCATCAGGAGGAAGCGGGATGAAGGGCGCTCCTGCCCCTCAGCCTTTCCACCTGCCAAGCGGCCCAGGTCTTCCATGTGGAGGGGAAGCCTAGGGTAGACCACAGATCTGCAGGCTCACTGTCTCCCGTCAGGGACAGAGGGCACCCCTGGCTGTCCCCCTGTCCTCTACCTAGGCCTTGCTCTTCCAGGCCCTGGGGAGGAAGAAGAGAAAGGAGATCAAGTTTGTTGGCTGGGTCCTCTTGGTCCTCTCACAAGAATGGGGCGTTTAGGGAAAAGCAGGGTCCCTGTCCACACCACAAATACACTTCCACTTCTCTTTCCTCACTAAGGTCTCTCGGGGTCCACGTCAAGGCTCCAGCAGTCATCCACCATTGCTCCCTACGTCACGCTCCGGAGGGGTCTAAATGCTGAAAGCAGCAAGGTGACCTTCCCTGTGAGTGGCTCACTGCTCCATCACATGCTGAGGGAGGGGCTCTGAGATGGGCAGTGACTGGTGATCCCGTGAGCCCTGGGGATGGCCTCTGAGGTGACCTCAGTCCCTCCTGGGCTCAGGATCCCTGTCACCCACTGCCCACCAAGAAGGGCATCCTGCTGCTCCCTCCATTTCCTGAGGGACCCCCCACTTTTCTCTCCAGCCTGTCAGGGTCATGGGAGGGAACTTAAGTCTGCTCCCTGGGTTCTGGCCTCATCACGTGCTGCATGTGAGCCCAGCTGGACAGGCCTGGGCATCAGCGTCTACATCTGCAGAACTGGGTGCTACGCTCATGAGGGCCAGGGGCATCATAGTGCTTAGCAGGTTAACTGCCACGTGAGTTGTATTTAACTCACACCTGTTTTGAGCCCAGGGCCTCATGAAGCATATGTAACTCACACATCTTTTCAAAGACCTTGGGAGCCGTGAGAACTGTTTTTCAAGTTGCATGTAACTCCTGCACAGAAAACAATAAAAAAAATTTTCCATTAAATTAGAAAGGATCGTTTTGTTTTTGGATTTTTTATTTTGTTTTCGTAATAAAACGTCATGGCCCCAAGGAAAAGTTTTTGTTTTTTCTAGTGTGGCAGTCGGTGTGTTAGAGGAAGTGGTTCTTTATGGAGGAGCACCCTGGTGTGTGTGTGTGGGGGGGGGTGTTAGTATGAGTGAGTGAGAGAGAGAGAGACAAAGAACAGGGAGGAAGCCAGCAGGTGGCTGCCCTCTGTGTTCCCAGCCCAGCTGCTCTGTGTGTCTCTCGCCTTCCTGCTCCTCAGAGACCCAAGAGTGCCTTGGAGCGCCTGTACTCAGGGGACCACCAGCGCAGCAAGATGAGCGCGGAAGAGCAGCTCGAGCGCATGAAGCGGCACCAGAAGGCCCTGGTCCGGGAGCGCAAGAGGACGCTGAGCCAAGGAGAGAGGACAGGCCTGCCCTCGTCCCGCTACCTCAGCCAGCCGCTCCCTGGAGATCTTGGCTCAGTATGTTAGGAGGGGCCAGGCAGGCGGGGCTGCGGCAGGGGCAAAGCTTCCCCTCCAGCTAAACAGAGCTGCCGCCCCAGGGGCCCCAAACACGAGTGTGTCATACCCCCGAGCGAGTGGGTTGGGGACCTAGATGGTTCAGAGAACACCCTACGGGCTGTTTGTCTACCATCCAGGCTGCATGTGTGACCTGGTCAGAGGGTGACTCGGTACCAGAGCAGGAGTGAGGATCTCACAGCAGAGGCCTAGGAGCCCGAGAAAATACCCAGTCAGTTCTCTGAGGCAAGCTTGAGAGGGGCCTTTGCAGTTATTCTGAATACATCAGTTGACTTCAAGACTTGGTACTACAGGGTTCAGGGAGTAGAGGAGGAAGAGGTGATATGGTTCAATGAGGAGAAGCACACGCGAACAGACCAGCCCCCAAACCTGCAAGGAGATGCTCAGTGGGGGCAGCTCAGCACAGGTTTGTGCCCACACCCTGAGGGCTGGTGGTCTCCCACGGCTCATGGTGCTGAGGCCTCAGGGTGCCCAGGAGAGCTGGGAAAGCTGCCCCCTGGTGATGCTTCCTGGTGCTGCACCCTGTCCTCAGTCGCCTTACGTCCCTCTTGGAAACATTTCATTTGACTTTTTCCTGTTGGAAAGCCCATATTTCCCTAAACCTCTAGCCTGACTGTTCTTTCCCTAATTCATTGCACAAGCTCTTTTGCTTTTAGTGTTACCGCTCATTGCCTCTCTAATCCTGCCTGATTGTGTTCACAGAAGCTTCTGGTTTGCATTGAACAGTCTCTAACTGGCCAGTGCTATTTGTTACCAGGCTTGTAATAGCAGCTCTGTGTCCATAGCATAGTGAGCGTCCCCAGATGTGACTCACCTTTTCTGCTGCCCTCCTTCATGCAGGCCTACTGACTTGTAATCCACTCATCCCAAAAGCCTCCCTGCAAGCCTGAGCCAACCCGCTGCCTGAGACCACAGTCATTAGCAGAGCTCTGGGCACTATGAATTTATCAAAATCCATGCCTTAAACCTGGGCAGTAAACACGGACTTCAGAGATCGCACGTTTGAATACCTTCTACCAAGGCTGAGGTTGTTCGGTTTTAATTTCTCTGGTCCAGGCTGGGCATGGTGGCTCACACCAGTAATCCTAACACTTTGGGAGGCCGAGGCAAGAGGACCACTTGAGGCCAGGAGTTCGAGACCAGCCTGAACAATGTAGGGAGACCCCCATCTCCACAAAAAAATCCAAAAAAATTAGCCAGGCACGTGGCGCATGCCTGTAGTCCCAGCTACTCCGGAGGCTGAGGCAGAAGGATCACTTGAGCCCAGGAGTTTGAAGTGGCAGTGAGGTATGATGAAGCCACTGCACTCTAGCCTGGACAACAGAGTGAGACCCTATCTCCGAAAAAATTAAAAAATCATTCCTCTAGTCCAATGACACAATTTCTTATGGAAAACTTTTGTGTTTCTGGTATTTAATAATGAATAAGTAGCAAAATATACTATGTATTCAAAGGGCCCTTCTGTAGCTGTTAAGGCAGACACCAAAGGGATAAAACCCAGAACACTCATATCTTTAAAAGCTGCAAACCTGATAACTTTTAAACTTTATAAGCAAATGTCATATGGGGTAACACTAACTTTTTACAATTTGATGTCTCAAATGTAGAGATTATCTAAAAATCGTAATTTGAATACCTTGTAATTTTTCTCTTAAAAAAAAAAGACTTGTGTAAGTCTCTGCATCAGCGCCAATAAACGTGTTGCTTAATAATAATGGATTGGCGTGGTTCTTCCCCAGGATATGTTGTAGAGTCTAGTGAACTTTTCCTGTTTGTGGAAACAATCAGGCTGGGTTTAAATGAGGACTTGTCTCTGTTTGGAGCACTTGTGAGCGTGTAAGAAAATGTGTGTTTTCTTTGTGAGTCATTAAATTAATTTTTCATTCTCGGAATTTCAATTACCTAATCCTGTCAAACTATAATTGGAAAACCGTCACCTAGGAGTGGTCAGATTGGTTTGGAGTCAGTATTGAGAGCTTGTGCATGGATGGGTGAAATGTGCTGATATGGCCCTGAGTTTGGGGTTCTGGAGAGACTAAAGGGGGTGTCAAAGACAATCGTGCCCATCTGGGGCTCTGTGAGGTGGATGGGGGGAGGGAGCAGGGGGCCTGGGATGGGTAAGCATCTGCCTCGCTTCTGCTCAGGTCTGTTCTAGTCTCACCAACCAGTTCAGCGGTCGAAAGCCAGTGAGGATGCAGGCCATGGGTGAACAGAAAGCCACCACGGAGCTGGACGGTGGTGGTTGAATCTTAAAATGGTTGGGTTAGATTTTCCTTCTTGTAAAGCTTATTACAAAATCGATGCTGTGGAAGAGCCTTGGAAACATTGTTTGATTTAACATTTCAATTTTATATAATTTAGGTTTTTTTCCCCCTAATTTAAAGAAAATAGCTATCCCAAATTGATACCATCTTACACAGCAGTTTGCCTCACTGGCCCCACACTGCTCCTGCTTGGCCTCAGGGTGCAATATGCCCTGCTGTACCCTGTTGGAAATTCCCGATAAAGAGGCTCTTGGTTATTCCACTTGCTTATCAGGGCCTTGAAGGGCTGTTTTTTCCCATTCTTTCTGAGCCTGGGACATATGGCTCCTGAACCAGAAAACCTTCCATGAGCTGTGGGGCAGCTGAAGGGGCAAATGCCTTCTCTGGAACTCTGTCCCATGTTGTTCTGGGGTCACCCTCTCAACTGGGAAACTTCTACATTCCTGGGGACCATTGTGAACCTGAAGTCACGGGTCTTAGATCTGTGCCCTGAGATGCATGTTTGAAACCTCTGGGGACCCAGATTGAAGAGCCATCAGCAGTCTAGAACAGGCCATTTGAAGGGGACAGAGGCCTTGTTCTCTATTGCACATGGAGTTATAGCACACAGCAATTCCGTAATGGGTCACAGGTCTTTCTTCCCAAGGCCCCCGTGCCTGCAAGGCCCATCCAAAAGGGGACCAGTGTGGATGGTCAGCAGTCACAAGTGACTGCATTTAACCCTCTCATTCTGTTGCCAGTGGAAGCGTGAGCAGGACTTTGACCTGCAGTTGCTGGAACGGGCCATGCAAGGGGAAAGGAAGGACAAGGAGGAGAATGGCTGGTTGAAAGTGCAGGCCATGCCTGTCACTGAGTTGGACCTGGAACCTCAAGACTATGACCTGGACATCAGCAGAGAGGTGAGGGCAGGGGCTTCCTTCTTGTCCCCCCAGGACACGTGGCCTTCGTGCTCCCAGCCTTATCAACCTTCCCACTGTGGGATATTGTTCTGACGGGGGACAAGGCTCAGCTTCAGCATGGCCCAGGAGAATGAATGGATAGCAGCTTGAGGCAATAAAAGAAACCGGGCATTTTGATGAAGCTTCAAATCTATCTCTTTAATTTGGGGCAAATTGTAATTTTAACTTCTCTGTGCCTCGGTTTCCTCAACAGTGAAGTGGGTTGTGGTGAGGATTAAGTGAATCAATATGTTCCTGGGAGGTTTGGCAATGATCAAAGCCTGGCACATAGTAGGCATGTGGTGCAGTAGATGCTATTGTTACAACACCAGGGGTTGGCCTTGCAACTGGCTAGGTCAGGCCAGCTTGGACAATCTGACTTGCAGAAAATGGGGGGCAGGTTTGAAAATCACAGGTGAAGTTTCCAGCCTTGATGGAAGGAAGCTAGGAGACAGTGCACAGTTCTCATCTGAGTTCTTCTGGTGCCCTCTGGTGGCTCACATGCATCATGACAGGGCAGGCGTAGGAAAGCATGTAACCCTGATCTCTACCAATCAGGGACGTCTCTACCCAAGGGAAGAGAAAGGAAACTCTGGGGATGACAGACTCAGGGTCCTCAAGACATAGGTGGTCTCCTGTGGCCCACATGGTATCATCTGTAAGCTCTGCAGGGCAGCGTTTGTGGCTGCTGGGTTCACCTTCGTATCCCTAGCCCAGGGCCTGGCCCACAGCGCGTGTTCTGTAAATATTTGCTGAACAAAGAGTGTTGAATGCATCACACATGGCCCATAAATGTCCCGCAAACATCTGTGTGAGGACTTGGCCTGCCCTGAAACTGCACGACAGGAAATGTTTTCACCATATGAAGGACGGATTTAGGAGGGCCCCCAGTAAGACTCCCCCACAGGTCTGTCTGACAGCACGGTGAGTAACGAAGAGGAGGGTGCCTTTCGGGCAGGCCCGTGCACAGCTGATTTTGCCAGTGGTACCTGCCTGACTCAATATGTTAGGGGCTCATTCAGTCTTTGGAAACTAAGGAGCAGTGTGTTGGTAAATAGATGCCTATGGACTTGCTGAGTTCTGGGGTCAGCAGAGGCTCCAGGGGTTCAATAAGGCCAGTCCCCTGCCCCCAGATCTTTTCCCTCTGGCACCCGAAACAGCCAAAGAAGTCTATGCTTTCTCAGATTCACAAAAGAAGCTTCCACACGCTGCCTTGGCAGTGGCAGTATGTTCTGTAGTGTCTTAATTGGCCTGCCAGCCTGGAGAAAAAGTTCTTCCTTATCTCTAACCTAAATCCCTCCTGCTACAATGTAATCTACTTCCTTCCTCTAGATCTGCCCTCATTGGTAATAACAGAGAAGAGCCTATTTCTTGCCACCTTCAGCAGAGTGAAAGGGCTGCATGTGGGTTTAAATCCATGCCCAGATTAGCTCTGAGATTGGGTTTAGCTTGTTTTCAGGAGCTTCAACCAATCCCATTTTATTGTGCTTTTGTAATTCAAAGAGGAAAAAGTTCCCGGGTCATGCAAAAGTAGACTTTAGTGTTCTTAGTCCACGAAGATTTCATCAAGCTGAGTTCGCCACTGGGTCGGCATGAGATGCTGGTGGGGAGTTTGGGGCCATTTTCTTATGGAAAGCAGCAGATACGGCACAGCTACCTCCTGTCTAGATCTGGAGAGCTTTTGTAGGGACAGAAAGCACGATTGCTGTCTTCTATCCATCCATCTTCTGTCAATCATCCATTTACCCATCATCCATCCATTCATCATCCATTCAAGGAGTACTTGCCAAAGGACTGCTAAGCGCCAGGTCCCTGCACCTAGGCACATGGAGACAATGGTAAACAGAAAGCAAGAGATTGGGAGACCAGAGAAAGCTTCTCAACGTGAGGTCAAGATGAGAGTTAGTGGAGCAAAAGAAAGAACTTCTCAGAGGAAACAGCAGGACAGAGGCCTCACTGTGGGAGGAGAACTAGAGAAACTGGTGGGTCAGTGTGGCCGAAGAGGTAGTCGGGGTCAGATCACTTAGTCCCTGAGGGTGGCATCAAGGATGATCATGTTTATCTGGACCTGTCTCACTGTTTTGCCTCACCCTTCCCTTCCCTCGGCCTGAAGAAGGTTGTCTGGTGTAGTGGAAAGATCATGGGCTTTGGAGTCAGACTTAGGTTCAAGTACAAATTCCACAGTTGACTAATTTTGTGATCTCAGCGAGTTACTTAACCCTTACGGACTCTTTGCTTCCTCATGGTGGGGGGGGGGCTGGGGAAATCAGGTTCCAAACCTAGACACCTGAGCCTCCCCCTGCCACCCCCGGCCCTCTCCCCAGCTGTCCAAACCAGAGAAGGTCTCCATCCCTGAGCGTTACGTGGAGCTGGATCCCGAAGAGCCACCCAGCCTTGAGGAGCTGCAGGCGCGGTATCGCAAAGCCGAGAAGATCCGCAACATCCTCGCCCGGTCAAGGTCAGCCCTCGCTTGCTCAAGTCTTAACAGCTCACCTAGGCTCAGCTCCAGGTGGTGTCTCAGCCACGTGGGCCTCGGGCCAGGCTAGCTAGGGCACGTGTTTGGCCAGGCCTCCACCTCAGGTAAGCCCTCACTGGAGGGGCCAGGCTGGTATTGAGCACGTCACCACCACATCGGTGAGGAAGCTTGCCTAGGTCATCCAGAAAGGCCTGAAACACTCAGAGGTTTCTTGTCGTGGGCTCTCGCCCCCAAAACTGGGCTCTGAGTTACCCTAGCAAGTGTGGGGAATGGAACCAAGAATGGCAGTGAAGTGGAGCTAATTGGAGATCAGCTCCAGCCATAGTCCTCCCAGCTTTTGGGTCTGCGCTCCCTCATGCAGACTGGTAGAGCAGAGCCAGGGCCCCCAGCCTTGTCCAGAGGGTGCCAGAGGCTTTGCCCACTTCCCCGGACACTGGGCAGAGGGCCCCTCAGCCTCCATAGCTTCAGAAACTTCTTGTTTGTAAGCCTCCCTTTCAGAGCTAGGTCAGCCATTTCATATCTGAATTTAACAGGAACCTCCAGCTAGAGTTATTAATTTGAGGTCTGGTCTGACGCCCTCCTAAAAGAGGAACAAAGCTGCTACGATCGTTTGGGTGTTTGGGGAGAAGCATGCACACCTTTGTCTAGGGAGTAAGCCCACAGTATTTGATGCCCCACAAGATGTTGAGAACCTCCCGGCCAGGGAGCCGCTCCCCTCCCCGAGGCTGATGCCCAGGGGTGCGAGGACCCAGAGCTTGCTTCCTGCCCGTCCTGCAGCATGTGCAACCTACAGCCAACAACATCAGGCCAGGACAGGAGCAGCGTGGCGGACCTGGACTCGCAGCTGCAGGAGCAGGAGCGCATCATCAACATCTCCTATGCCCTGGCCTCTGAGGCCTCCCAGCGCAGCAAGCAGGTGGCAGGTAAGGCCATGGGTGCCAGCCTCCAAGGCCCAGGTCCACATACGGTTCTTTGGGGTTTGGCCCAGCACAGCCTGTCCCAGAGCCAGGGAGTAAATGGGAAATGAGGCGTCAGTGTTGGTTGTTGAGGGTCAGTGGTGTGTTCTCCTGACCAGAGGGTGTCTTGTCCCACGAGCACAGCAGGGCTTGGAAGGGGAGGTGGGGCAGGCCACGCAGTGGGAGAGACCATGGGGTGCCCAGAGCTCAGGAGTGCTGGGGGAAGGAGCACCAGAAGTGGTGCTGCCGTTGACCTTCCTCAGAGACTGTGGGCGAAGGCCAGGTTTTTCAGGCCCTGGGGCCAAGGAGCCAAGGCCAAAGTTTCTGATCTCATGAGAAAGGAGACAGGAAAGCCATTGGTGCTTGGATTTCTTGCTAGGGCAAGGCACGGGGGACCCCCTCTATCCCTCCCTGGGACCCCTGCCTTGGTCCCCAAACCAAAGCCATTGTTCACCTTGTCAGAGTATCCTGTGTCAGAAAGCAGAACTTAGGAAGTGGGATTTTGCTGGCCATTGGAAAAAACACCACCATGGGATAGGAGTGTGTGCGTGCGTGCGTGTGTGTGTGTGTGTGTGTGTTTGTGTGTGTATGTGTTTGTGTGTGTAAAAAGGCTGCTCTCTCAGCCAGAAAAGAGACTCCAGTCTCTTCCCTTCACCCACGTCTCACCTCCCTGTGTGTGCCTCATGCCTTCACAGATCACCTAGTGCCATTCCTCCCAGATGCTGACGCCACTGTGTGTCTGGCTGGTGCCCCTGCCCAGGTGTGCTCCTTCTGTGCAGGGCAATCACAGAGCCTTGAAGTGGTGTCACCGCCCATACCAGTTCTCCAACGCTGGCCATGGAGGCTAGAAGTGGCCTAGGGCAGAGCCTCCCTGGGGAGCCTGGTCTGAGGAACAGAACTTTGCCCCTGGCCAAAAGGCCATGAGAGTGACCCACGACAAGGGGAGGGTCCATGGTCTCGGTCGAAGCCTGTTTTCTGTCCTGCATAGCCTGGGGTCCCCTTGGAGGACATGCTGAATAGGCTGAGAGGTGGTTGTGTGGCATTCTGTGGCTAGGGACATGGAAGATAGGTCATCCAGACTGTCCTCCCAACAACCCAGGGGTCGTCTCAGCAAGTCTTGAGCTCCTCCTCATGTGTAGGGTTCCAGTGGGGGCTACTCCCCACCACAAAGCACGCTCCTCTCGCCTGTGCTTGGCCTAACTGTGGCTCTGCCGTCCTCGGCTTCCTTACCACCAGCCGACCAGCACGCCCAGCCCTCCCATGCCAGTTAGCGGGACCTTTCCCACCTCCCCGCTCAGCGATGTTCTTTGCTGCAGCCTTTCCTCACTCTTGCTCCCTCTCACCTCAGAGACACATCCAGAAACCGCAGGCCAGGCCCGGCCGGTTCCCCACCGGGCCCCGAGGATCTGCCCCCTAAGCGCAGGCCACTGGTGGTGGGTAGCGGGGCCCACACCACCCCAGCCCTGCCACCCGGGGCGCCTGGTTCTGCGGGGGCTTCCGAGGAGTCTAACACACCACTTAATTCCTGTTGCCCGTCTAGCGCAGCAGCTGGCCCTCCTCCCGCCTAACGCCCCCCTGTCCTCCAGGATGGTGCCACCTTACCCCCCCTTAACCAACGGACTCCACTACACCTTTGTCTAACACCTTCCAAGTAAGAGCCCCTGCCTGGCGTGCCCCTCGCTGCTCCCTGCCCTGCCTCGCCCTCCCTGCTGCCGCGGAGATGACTGCAGTGCACCCGCTGCTGCTTCTGCCATGCAAGGCGGCTGCTGGGGGCGCCACCCTGGAGTGGTAGCCAGATGGGGAACTGATGCTTCTTAGGAACTCAATCCTCGGGGGCCCCGATACATAGAGACTGCGATCCAGGCCCTCTTCCTCCCTGAAATCTCTAGACCCAAAACTGTGCCCTTCCCACCCTGCTCTCCTTCCCTAGGGCAGTTTGATGCCCCAGGGGACCAGCACAGGCCAGACCACCAGCCTCAGAGGGTTGGAAAAGGAGCATTAGATCTTGGCCTCTCGGAGCTTTGGCTGGAGACACTGAAGAACTGTAAGACTGGCGAAGGCCTCGTGAAGGGCTGGGGCTCACTGCAGGTGGCACAGAGCAAAGACTGGGACTGCCGTTTTAGTCACTGGCCACCTAAGTGGAGAGAGAAAGGAAAGCCCAGGGCAATGTGAAATTGGCCCTCAGCCAGTCGGAGTGTTCTGGCCCTACCCCTGCTAAGTCCTCCCCACGTGAGCATCTAGTGATGAGAGGCAGGTGGGATCAAGGAAGGAGCCCAGAGTCAGGAGTCCGGGCACCTGGTCCAGTGAGTTCTTGGCCTGGGGTCCTGTTGTTTCTGTGCCCATCGCCTACTGGACAGGGTAGGGCC
>CAUYSK010006267.1:0-12559 GCA_963575035.1 Avahi laniger
ATCTGGCAGGTCATTCGAAGGAGCTTGCCCTTTTTCCTCAGTGGGTAGCCATGGAAGGGGCTTCAGCCAGGGGTGGGAAGGGGGCAGGGGTTGGTGAAATGACAAACTTATATTTTAGAAATAGCTTTCTGACTGCAGAGGAGAGTGGAGTGGAAAGGGGTGAGACCTGCACACAGAGGCCACCCGGGAGCTGCTTCAGTACTTCAGGGGAGAGAAGACGGAGAGATGAATCGCCTAAACTTACAGTGTTAATGTAACCTTTTCCCAGATATCGTCTCTGTTGGCAGAATTGGAGGCAATTCAAAGAAATTCAGGATCCCAAAAGAGGTGAGTTATTTCATTATCCAAGTATTGGTCATAATTAAACAAGAAAATGTGACATTGCTGATAGTTATAAATCTTAGCTTTTTACATCAAGGACCTTGAGTCGTGCTCAGCAGAAAGCACTGAGGTTATAGCACAGATTCCATATTGATTTCTTATTAAAATATTCGTGGCACAGATCAAGAAGGACGTCCCAAGAGGATCAAGGTAAGCCAAGCATCCAAAGAAGTGTTTAAAAGTAGAGAAGCGGGCCGGGCGCGGTGGCTCACGCCTGTAATCCTAGCACTCTGGGAGGCCGAGGCGGGCGGATTGTTTGAGCTCAGGAGTTTGAGACCAGCCTGAGCAAGAATGAGACCCCGTCTCTACCAAAAATAGAAAGAAATTAATTGGACAGCTAAAAATATATAGAAAAAATTAGCCGGGCATGGTGGCGCATGCCTGTAGTCCCAGCTACTTGGGAGGCTGAGGCAGTAGGATCGCTTGAGCCCGGGAGTCTGAGGTTGCTGTGAGCTAGGCTGACGCCACGGCACTCACTCTAGCCCGGGCAACACAGTGAGACTCTGTCTCAAAAAAAAAAAAAAAAAAAAGTAGAGAAGCATGTAAAGAAAAGCAAGGGAGTGACAGAAAAATCAGACAGGAAGCTCCCGCAGTGCTGGTAATGTTCTTCTTAAGCTGGGTGCTTGGATACAAGAAGGTTCCTTTTGTCATTTGTCTTTACATAAGTGCCATACATCTGCATTTGTATGTACAAAATACTTCAATCTAAAAATGTGAAACTCTGACACATAACTTGGGGGCCAGGGTAACCTAGCAGCTTGTTGTCTGGCTGGCACAGGAAGGGGGGCGGTGCCCTTCCCTGCAGGACCACAGGTCTCTGGGTGAGCACTGGGCTCCGACATGAAAGAAGGCTGAGGTCATTGTTTTAGTCTGGCTGCCACTTTTTCCTGACTTTATTTAGTCCTAAATAAGTTGTAGAATAGATCTAGAAATAACTGGAAGTATTTTAACCTTATAACATGACCTAAACGTATGCCTTTTCCGCTTAGGTAGCAGAAGGCCTTTTCTAGTCTACAGTTGATAACTAATCTTAAGAATGGCAGGGGCATTGAATCCCTGCGGATGAGTTTGTGTAATCTATTTTGTATTTTATCCTTCTTTCAGTGTCGTCGTCTCTCAGTGGACCAGCATGCTGAAAGTCGCAGCGTTGCACCTGAAGAGGCACGGACTGACTTACGCCACCATCGATGGCTCTGTCAACCCCAAACAGAGAATGGACTTGGTAGAGGCATTTAACAACTCCAGGAGCCCTCAGGTATGAGCTGGTCACATCAGAGCTGGGTAATTAATAGCAAACGGTTCTGAGTTACACAGAGGAAATTATAGCAACTAAAAATAAAAATATTGACAGCCTTGATTCCACCAAGTATTTATAACTTATTAGACATACGTTGGGGTGTTTATCAAAATGCACAAACGCTCTAAAGAGAATAAAATACAAGGACTAAAGGGAGATTAAGAGCAGAGCTGGTTAGGGTCAGGAGAATCTTTGTGGAGGAGGCAAACCTTAAAAGATAGGTGGGATTTTGATACGAGGAAATATGGAAGGAAATGGAAGAACAAAGGCATCTTATTATAGAAAATAAGGATTTGGAAAGCAGTAGTTGAATGATAGGCAGGAGGATTATCACAGCTATGGAGGGGCAGGGACTGATGGAATAGACGTAATCTGGAAAGTTTATTGAGCTGACTACCCCCAGGACTCTAAATGACAGTATTTCTATATTTTGGCAGACACTCAATTTTTTTGAGGTTGACTTAACAAAAAAAAAATGTGATGTGAGAATTTTCTCAAAGGTGAGACATGGGAGATGACATCTTAATATTTCAAAAAAGTACATTTGTAATAGCAGAAGGAAATTTGACAGGAACACGTTGCTTGTCTGTGTTGATCTTGGGCTTGAACCTGAGAGAGGAGAGACATATTATGAGACCAAGTCTGTACAAAGTTAACCGTGTGTTTCTTTTTGAAGGTTATGCTAATCTCTCTCTTGGCTGGAGGTGTTGGTCTAAACCTGACTGGAGGGAACCATCTTTTTCTTCTGGACATGCACTGGTAACAATCTGGATTTTTCTTGAGTTGTCACAGCACAGCAGGGAGGCGAGTGGGCTAGAGGAGTAGTAGGGACTGACTTCTTACACTGAGTGTGCTGTGTTTGTGTTGTGGAGATGCCTCCATGCATGTATGTCCATAGATACAGATCTAAACAGGGTGCAGGGCCGGTTGACTCCCCTGAATTCCTGAGCAAGCAAGGCTTCCAATGACTACTTAAAATAGTTCATTCCTTTGACTGTTAATCTAACATCTGTTTCCATGGAAACAGGGAGCACAGCTTTTCCTCATGGCTAAGAGCTAACATCGCTCCATTATACCTCTTCTCCAGAATATCATATTCTAGACATATTTGTTGAGATCCAAGGAAATCTCAACCTCGGAGAGGAGGGAAAAGCATTACTCCAAAAGGAAGAGGCAAAGGAATGTTCTAATTATGTTAGAAATACACTTCATACATAGCGGTTGGATTCATTGTGTGTAGTGTCAATATCAGGAATACAACCACATCCTTCCTGATACCAGGTGAATGAGTCTGAGTGATGCTTACAGAAAGTCTCATAATTAGCACCAATTTCTGGTTTTCCAGTCATGCCAACGAAGGATTTCAGCGCCAGGCACTGTTGCTGGGGCTTCTCATTTGTCTGATTCTCCAGGCAGCCCAGATGGGTGCATATAGGTTAACCTGTTGTTATCTTGTGGGAAAATGTGTTTCGGTCTTACTTGGGACCCCCTTATACACACGAGTGAGGAAAGCTTACTGGGAATTAGGCTTTTTTCTGAGATGGAGAAATGTTATTCAAGGTTTTAAAGAGGTAAATGAGAAACTAATTTGGAGTTGATAATGAGAATCCTTAAAGGAGGAAACAATGGATTCCTTAGTTGAATCATAGAATAGTAAAGGTGAATAAGGTAGCTATTCAAGATCATTAGCCAGCCTCACCTTTCCAAGTAATGATCTGAAGCCTAGAGAGTTGAGGTTAGATAACTGGCTCAAGGTCATCCAGCTAGCTAGAGACTGGATTTGAGTTTTGGTTCCACCTTCGTCATGTACAGTCACTTACAGTCACCACTGATGACAGTGCCAAGAGTTATTGTTAGCAGTCTGAGCCCAGTTTCTCATTAGAAGGTAAAAAGATATCTGACACTAACCTGTCTTAAGCCAATGTGGCCTGGGACAGGGGTCGACAGATTTTTTCTGTAAATAATTTAAGCTTTTACATGCTATATAGTTCTCTATCAAATAATCTGTGTGTTTTGTTTTCTTAAATCCCTTTAGAAATGTAACAACCATTTTTAGCTCAAGAACCATATAAGAACAGTGTGTGGACTAGATTTGGTCCATGGGTTTGCCACCTCTGGTCTAGTATTAGTACCTTTGACCTTTACCTCTCTTCTAACAGGAATCCATCACTTGAAGATCAAGCTTGTGACCGAATTTACCGAGTAGGGCAGCAGAAAGATGTTGTCATACACAAGTAAGTAGAGGTCCCCAGGACCCAGGATGCTTACCAACTTCTGCTTTTGTGAAAGTCTTTCTTAGGTAGTGTTTTAATAGAATGTAAACTATTTGGTGATCACTTTACTAATGATGCTTCTGAGGCATACCCTTCGGCAAACCAGTCAGGAAGGAGACAAACAATTTGGGGTAACCTTAGAGTTGGTCATTTCAGAAGAAGAATAAGTTTGTGTATGATGATGAGCCACATCTCAGTCAAGGTGGCCTGTGAAAGGACCCTCCTCTCTTTTTTCTTGCTTTGAACTTTTATTTTGACATAATTTCAAACATATGGAAAAGTTGCAAGAATAGTACCAAGAAGTTCCCATATAATGTGTGTCTGTGTGTGTGTGTATAAACATTTTTCTGTACCATTTGAGACTAAGTCGTAGATGTGATGCTCCTTCATCCCTAAGTACTTTAGTGTGCATTTCCTAAAAATAAGGACATTCTCTTACATAAGCCCAACAAAATTACCAAAAGCAGGATATTAACATTAAGAAAATGCTAGTAATATTATCTGATCTGCAGACCTTATTCAGTTTCACCATTTGTCCCAGTGATGTTCTTTACAGCAAAAGAAAATCCCAGATCCTGGTAACATGCTGTTGTCATGACTTTGTCTCCTCGATCTTTGTGTTTTTGACAAGCATCAGCCAGCTATTTTGCAGAATGTTCTTCTATTTGGGACCTTCCTGTCTTTAAAAACAGTAACACCTGCCTTACTGCTGTAATCCATCCACTCTTGCCATGGCCCTCGTTTTCTCCTTCCTTTTTGTGACCAAGTTTCCTAAAGAACTGGAAATCACTGCCTGTCTTTACTTGCTTACCTCCCATTCACTCCTCAGCCTTTGCACACTGGCTTTCACCCCCATCGCCTCACTGAAACTGCTCTTGTTAAGAGGCACAGATCACTTCCAAACTTTGCCAAATACGATTATGATAGTTTTCCTGTCTTTAGCTCTCTTCTCTGCTCACTCTCTACTCCTCTCTCTTAAAAATTTCCAAATCCAGTAAGTCCAAAATCTGTATCTTCAGACTCAAGGTCTCCTAAACTTTTGGCCTGGATATCCAAATCCCTGCTAAATATAGGACTCTGAGATACCGCATACTCATGCATTCGTCAGTCATTTGCGTATTCAGCTCACAAAACTCATACTTTTTGAGCACCCACTGTGTAGCAAGTATAAGCTTTTTTTATTCCTGCTACCTCAAATCTGCTTATTCTGTAGTCACTGTCTTTGTGAGTAATTTCATTGTTTATCTACTCATATAGCCAGAAACTGGACTCAGACTCCTTCCTCTTTCTACATCCCAAGTCTTTTTTTTTTTAGACAGGATCTCACTGTTACCCAGGCTGCTGGAATGAAGTGGCGTCATCATAGCTCACCACAGCCTTGAACTCCTGGGCTCAAGTGATCCCCTGCCTCTGCATCCCAAGTAGCTAGGACTATAGGCACATGCCGTCATGCCCAGCTAACTTTTCTATTTTTCATAGAGACAAGGTCTCACTATGCTGCCCAGGCTGGTCTCAACTCCTGACCTCAAGCGATCCTCCTACCTCGGCCTCCCAAAGTGCTGGGATTATAGGCATGGCCACTGTGCCTGCCACCAAGTCCTTTAATTGTATTTTCTAAATGTTTCTGATAACCATCCCTTCCTTCCCCTCCCCATTGCCGGCTCTACTGACTCCTGTCCTCTGCACCATCACCAAAGGGCTCTTCCTAACTAATCAGTCCAATTATGTTGGTCCACTCCTCAAATTCTTCAGTAGCTCTCACTTTCTAGGATAAAATCTAAATGTCTTCACATGACATGCACAACCTCTGCCAGCCCCTTGAGCTTTTGCCGTTGTGATACCGCAAGGTCGACTTGATCTTTCTGTAACATGCTGTGGTTTCACATGTGTTCCCATTCCACGGGATGCCGTCCCCACTGTTCCAACTGGCAAACCATTGCTCATCCTACAGGTCACATGTTAAGAGTTAACTCTTTAATGGCGCCTTCCTTGACTACCCCAGGCAGAGTTCCTTTTCCTCCTTTTGCACACTGGACATATTTCCATTATAGCGCTTGTCAGGACATATTATTGTTGTTTATTTTCATGTCTGTCTCTCTTGTGTTCTCCTTCAGAGCAAGACCATATTCGTCTTCCATCCACACCTAGCACAGTACATGGTCTATAGTGAGTGCTTAACGAGTATGTGTTGAATGAGCAAACGAATGACAACAGTGGCATTTCCTTGGTTTGAAAAACCTGTTTTCCATGTGAATTAGCAAAGAAATTAGGCACTCTGTACTTCAGCTAGTACACATAAACCTGATAACTTTTGCGGCTTTCTGACCTTATCAAGATGAAGTTTTTGGGGTGAAAGCTGGATCTCTATACTTTTTTAAGATAGGGATAGCTTTTGCTTATTTTGAGTTTTCTCAATTACCTTGGCTTCAGAAAGAACTAAAAAGTCAATTTGAGCCACATCATTTCAAATGGACATGTATTTAGTCAAGGTTGTTTGGATCCCCTAAACAGAGGGTTCTTAACCAAACCTAAGAAAACATAAAGGAAGAAATCTCATTACAAACTAAAGCAAACTAGTAGTTTGAATATGTTATTAGATAAGCTGCTTTGGGTTTTTAATAGTTTGCTTATTTGTTTTTTAGATTTGTTTGTGAGGGAACAGTGGAAGAGAAGATCTTGCACCTCCAAGAAAAAAAGAAATGTTTGGCCAAACAGGTTCTATCAGGATCTGGAGAATCTGTCACAAAGCTTACCTTGGCTGACCTCAGAGTCCTTTTTGGCATCTAACCTCCTGTTTATAAGGGCTCAGAATAATGCCATTGCTGGTTTATATTAGGATCTGGGAATCAGCACCTAACCATTGAGCTCTGTTCTTGGCATTCTGTTTCACCGTCGAGCCTTATGCCCTCCTCAAAATGAGGCATAATCTTATCCCTAAGGATGGGTTGTGTTAACCAGTTGGTTAATCAGTCATGTTAATCAACTTATTTAATGAGCATCATGGAAGCCAATCTATTATTTCAGATAAAAAAGAAAATGCTTTAAAGTTAGATGTTTTGGAAAACAACTCAGGCAGAATTGCACATAAGCTTCAGTAAAGCTCAAAAAATCTTGTGTTGCATTTCTCTCCTCAGCCGATGGGAGAACCAGTGTTATAAGCAGGCTCCATCCATCCCATCCCTTTGCCAGTGAGACAGCTCCTGTAACCCTCTCTTTATGGGCAGAGCAGAGAGTAGATCCCTGCAGCCTGCCGTTCCTCTGCAGTTGCGACTGGGTCCAGGCAGATCTTCCTCTCTAGCTTAAGATCAGGGAGACGTTTTGTACATAAACAGATACTCAGTATCTGTATCATTGTATTGCTTAGTATCAGTGTGTCATTTAATATTGGCACTATTGTATCATTTAGTAGTATGTCACTGTCAGTGTGTCTGTGTCATTTAGCATTGGTTATCACTGTGTCATTTGGTATTTGTATCATTTGGTATCATTGTATCATTTAGTATTTCTATCATATCATGTATTTGTATCATAATTTGATATTCGTGTTTTACAGTATTTGTATATTTTACAAATTTACAGTATTTGTCGCATTTAGTATCATTGTTTCATTTAGTATTTGTAGCATTTAGTGTTCGTACCATTGTATCATCTAGTATTTGTATTATTATTGGTATGATCTAATAAATACGTGTTTGACAGTGTAGCAGAGATAATGCCATGTGTTCACCAAATACCATTTCCTTTTGCTCCTGGACACCCAGAGAGAGATTACATTTCCCAGTCTTCACTGCAGTTAGACAGGGTCCATATTACTGAGTTCTAGTCAATGGAATGTGGAAAGAAGTGATGTACGTTGTTTCTAGGCTACCCTCTAAAACTTTCCAAATAGTTATTCATGCAGTTTCTTCTCTTCTCAGCCTACTGGATGCAGAGGAACTGATGGGAGACTAGAAACTGTTTAAGCAAAAGTTCCCTTTAACAAGATCTAAAGCCCTACAAAGGTAAAGGCAATGGCCTGGTGGGAAGAGTTCTGGTCCAGATCTTAGACTAGTTCTAGGTTCACCTTAGCTGGGTATGTAATCTTGAAAAAAATCATCAACTTCTCTACACTTTGGTTTCCTCATTTGTAAGGTGGGCATTGTTTTCGGAACTCCGCAGCTACAACAAGTTCCCTGATAAAATCAGGAAGCGAAGAAAGTAAGATTACCCTTTTGAAGTTACGCTATAAGATCAACACATCAAGGTAAGGATAGAGTCACCTGAGAAGCAATGGCTCCCAGGCCAGCAAGAATGTGCAAACCCTGGCTCTGCCATTTGCTGCCATCTGATACTAGGCAATTTACAGATTCCTTGGGTATCTTGGTCCTTTCATCTGTAAAATGTGTGGATTAGCATATATCATGCTCTACTGGGAATTTAATAACAAATATATACACTATACTTTGACCACATAGATAGATAGATCAGTAATGTCATTCAAAAGGTGTTAGATGAACATTGTCAGCATCCAGTCAAGCACCAATTAAGGAACAAGAATTCTTAACTTTCAGGTTTAAGCATTCTAGATTTTAGTCTGGAGAGGGATGCAGGGATTATAACCTCCAATCTTCAGATATTCAGAGCCCATTGACAAATGCAATCTACTGATTCCTCCTAGTATCTTAAATAGTTTCTCTAATTTTCTTTGTTCTGATTGTAGGCTGGCAAAGCCACCTAATTATGTCTTGGGTAGATGTTCCCCTAACAGCGAGATGCTATTGATGTAATGTGGATGCAGAAATGTTAGAACCACTGTATGGAGTATACCAAATATGCATTCTTAAATCCTAGTCCTGGGATGGAAATGTCTCATTGGAGATTAATGTAAGTGGCATTCTGGTGTCTATCTCAGGCTCATGTTCATCTTAGTTAGTGTGAGTCAATTTCTTAAAGTCTGGGTATGAGAAGGTGGGTCTACACCCTCTGGCAATGGGCAGCATCCCGCAGAGCAGTGGTCTAATCAAGGTGCTGCATTGAGTCCTGCCAGTGACACCCAGCCTTCCTTTATGTGACCCCACTGATGCTGGAGTTTCTTTTTTCACCTGCCTGCCTGTTGCCAGACTTGGGCATGGATGATGTGAGGTAATAAGTGCTTTATAAACCGTGAAGAGCCACGCAAGTGCTAGTGCTATTGCTGTGGGTTAGGGTCTGGGGACGTGAGCATAAAGCAGCAGCACGAGTGCAGCTGAAGGACCCAGATGGTGGACGTCTGTTGCCAAAGCACAGTATTCCTGAGCACCAAGTTTACAAGGTGTTTCTTATGTGACAGAATTGCCTCCACGGAAGGATTATAGGTTGACTTTAATTGTGTTGATCAAACAAGAGCATCGTGCATGCCATGGCGGGGTGGAATTCTGGGCCTTTAGAAACCTGATCAAGGTCATATGTTGCCCTACAGTCATTATGAACAGCAGTAGGCAGGATTATTTCTTTCTGGGACATGACCCCTTCCTCTTGTAACCGTGTATGGCAATTTAGTATGACTATTTACAAACACTGAGTTGTTTTCTCTGACTGTCCCTTACTCAATGAAGTGGCTTTTAGCAGGGCTCTAAGATAAAGCCGGATTCTCCTGCACTAATAGAATAATCGTGGGAACACCAGTGCTCAATGTGGCCTCTCTGGTTGTCTGAAATCTTGATGTCTAGCATAATCCCTTGAGACAATTGGGTTTACAAAGTGGGATATCGTACCGCTATTTGTTAAATAGCATCTAGCCCTAGGAAAGGGCAGAAGAATTAAAAAGCATACCTGTACATTCAAAGAGAATTATAATAGAAATTTAAAATTCCTAGGCTTATAAGCTAAACTAAAATGTTTTCATAAATAAAAATGAAATTAGGGTCAGCTATAGTAAGAAGAATTACAGGAGTCAGTAGCTAGGGGATGGAGATGGAAATGAAAAATAGCCTATCCCCTAGGAAGGGAACGGGGAAAAGTATGCAGCCACACAATGTTTTTACTATCTTGAATCCTTTTTACCCAGATTCCATAGCCAAATCCTGGTGTAGGCAGAGATTATGTGTGAAATGAAGAATAAGGAGAATATCTCTATTGCTTAGTTATTCATATATTAATTCAAAAATACAGGCCAGGTGCGGTGGCTCACACCTGTAATCCTAGCATTTTGGGAGGCTGAGGCTGGAGGATCACTTGAGGCCAGGAGTTTGAGACCAGCCTGAGTAGCATAGCGAGAGCCTGTCTCTACAAAAAAAATAGAAAAATTAGCTGGGCATGGTGGTACACACCTATACTCCCTGCTACTCAGGAGGCTAAGGCAGGAGGATCGCTTGAGCCCAGGAGTGGGCAATTGCAGTGAGCTGTGATGATGCCACTACACTCCAGCCTGGGAAACAGAGCAAGACCCTGTCTCGAAAAAAAAAAAAAAACAACAGTGCTACTATGGTGAGGTGTGTGCAGCTGGGAGGGCTTATAACAGGGATTTGACCTAGTCAGGCAAGATCTTTGAGGAAGTGATGAAGGAATTGAAATCAACGAGTAGGAGCTAACAAGGCCAACAGGGAAGTGCCTCTTCCTGTACTGTATCCTGCTTCTAATTAGCATTCACTTCGTCAAACTACCTCTTAATTGGGCCAAACCTAACATACAGGTGTACGTCCTCTGGAGTGAAGTTGAGCAACTATTGCACTTCAGAGATTAGAGAACAGGTGAGCTGACAGGTTTATGTGTATGTTTCTTCTCCAAGATGGCCGAGATGTTTATCCTGTTACAACATCCCAGAGGACTGAGACTCTCACGTGTGGCTCTTTTTTCTTACCTGTAACACCAGAGGCATGACTTACATCATAATGCTGCATCTTGTTGATTCGATGCTCATAACTCAGAGATGATTTCTGAAGCACTTTGTTACACTGGGGACAATTCCTAAATCCTCCAACTCCTTTTTTCCTCACCTTGAAGTCTTGGGCTCTGGAGATCACTTTGACTTTGCCAGGTCTTTCGGCTGGCAGGGCAGTTTATTAAATTGGGTTTGGACTTCATTGTGGTGCAGGCCGAGGAACACCCCCTCCCACCACCCATGTAAACTTTAAATATTTTTAACAGAATTGTTACCATTGATACTGCTTAAAGGCTAAGGCATTAGCAGAACCTAGATATCTTAATGAAATTTTCTACTGCAATATAACATCTTCCACATAGAGTTGTCCAATTACTGAAACCTTTCCAACCAAAAGAAATGGTAAGTTTTTTATCCTCAGTTCTGAAATCTGATTCATTAAAAGACATATAGGAAAAGATGATATAATACAACAGACTTCTTCATGGTAAGCAATTCCCTAGATGTCTGAGGTAATTGGAAAATTCAAGGCTGGTCCGTCAGGGGCATATAATTTATCTAATAGGTTTGAGAGAAGGCTGAGATATTTTTCCCCAAGTGGTATTTGGCTAAATAAAAAATATTGGGGTTTGGGAGAAGGGAAGTCTGGCTTTAAAAACAGGTATCAAGGAATCCAAATTAAAAATTGTACCAGTTAGATCTTTATTCATTCAACATACTATTAAGCCTTTGTTATGTGCCAGAGAACTGTCCTTCATGGGGACAATGTATGTTAATGTCAAGTCCCTGCCCTCATAGAGCGTTCAGAGTAGGATGAGAGCACAGACAATAAACAGAATGCTCGTACACGTGAGACGGTGATAAAGCCGAGTCGGGGTGACATGGAGCCCTGGAGTCGGGAGTTGCTGTTTTCTACAGGGTCGTTAGGGACCTCTCTAGTAGGATGATATTTGACACTGGAACAGAAACCTGACAAAAATGAGGGAGTGCATCATGAAGGTGTCTGTGAGAAGAGCAGACGTGGGCCAGCGATCATAAAGGCCCAAGTCGCATGCTTGCAGAATTTGAAGAATGCCAGGCAGGCCGGTTTGGCTGGAGTAGAGTGATGGGGGGGAGAGAGGGCAGGAAATCAGAAGAGCAGGGATCTGGATCCCGCAGGGTCTTCCATGCTGATGTAAAGACACACCTTTGCTCTGAGTGAGATGGGAGGCCGTCAGAGAGTGCTGAGCAGAATGACAGGAGCCAACGTTTGAAAAGGCTCTCTATTGAGTGGAGAATATACTGTAAGGGAGTATGGGTGGAAACAGACCAGATAGAAGGCTGTTGCAAAACACCAGGTGAGAAATCTTTTTTTTAAATTTCAGAATATTATGGGGGGTACAAACGTTTTGGTTACATGAATTACTTTTGGACAGTTTGAGTCAAAGTTACAAGTGTGTCCATCACCCCTTAGGTGTTCACTGTACCCCTCTTAAGTGTGAATTTACCCATCCCCCACCATACCTGCTTGATTTCCATTGAATTTTATTACCATATGTACACATGAGTGTTGATCATTTAGTTCCATTTTAATAGTGAATACTTGCAGTGTTTGTTTTTCCATTCTAGTGATACTTCACTTGGGAGGATAGTCTCCAGTTCCATCCAGGTTGTTACAAAACGTATTAGTTCACCATTTTTTTTATGGCTGGATAATACTCCATGGTATACTTATGCCACATTTTATTAATCCACTCATGTATTGATGGACACTTGGGTTGTTTCCACATC
>CAUYSK010006270.1:0-51123 GCA_963575035.1 Avahi laniger
TTTGTCAAAGATTAGATGGCTATATGAGGATGGTTTTATATCTGGGTTCTCAGTTCTGTTCCACTGGTCAATGGCTCTATTTTTGTGCCTGTACCAAGCTGTCTTGATTACTACAGTCTTATAATAAAGTTTGAAGTCTGGTAAGTTGATACCTCCCATTTTGTTTTTATTGCCTAGAATTGTTTTTGCTCTGCGGGGTCTTCTCTGGTTCCATACGAAGCATAAAATTAATTTTTCTACATCTATGAAGAATGACGTTGGTATTTTAATAGGGATTGCATTGAATCTGTAGATCACTTTGGGTAGTATAGACATTTTAACAATGTTGATTCTGCCGACCCATGAGCATGGTGTGGTTTTCCACCTGTTTACGTCCTCTGCTATTTCTTTCCTCAATGTTTCATAGTTCTCCCTGTAGAGGTCTTTTACCTCCAAAATTCTCTTCTTTAAGTTATATTCAATGGCTTGAATGAAGATGTGTGCAGCTCTCTCACATTCTCATATCAGAACTCCTACTACTCACAATCAAAAACTTCGCTTCTCTCCTCCCATCCCTATTACATGGAAGCTGCTGCAAGGTCTTGAGGGTCATTTCTTCCATCAACCTAAATGTTCTTAAATGCAGGTTTTTTTGTACAAATATGCAACTAGTTGACATAGTAGAGATTAGGGAAACCATGTCCATCAAGAGATCAATGGATTTGATATTCTCCTTTCTCCCAAGGGTGAAAAGCTTCATGTGGGGTTACAATGAAGCAGATATTGGGCAGAAGGCTGGAATGAGAGAACAGAGGCTGCCCCACTGAAAAACTATGTATTAGAAAAAAGCATTTAGCCTCTGAACTTAGGCTCTCACTTCTGCTAGAGTTGGGGAGAGCTAATTATGCCTAAGTATTAGCATAAGCAATGCTTCACACAGCTTTCTCAAACCCAGATCTGAGCCAAAGAGAGCAGACAGAAGGCAAGTGTCAGGGGAAATAACATGGCCCACAAGCAGTCATCCTGGCCCAGTGTCCCTGCACCAAAGGAGCATCCCCAGCTGTGTGTCACATTAGACCTCACATTGCTTGTTCTCAATTAGGCCAACTAATTCTGCAACCATGGATAGGTTCTGTGATAAATTGGAAAACGACTTCTGGGGCAATAGTCTCCAGTTCTCAGAAAGGAAATTCACAGAAGTGAGTGGCCAGAGGGCCAAAAGTCCATTGCCTCAGAGTGGGTCCCAAAGCAGAGTGATGTGGCCATTTGCAGGGTGTCTCAGTGTGCAAGAAAAAAATGAAAATGAAAAACAGTGTGATATCTCTGGCCAATATCATGAACTGAAAATGTTTTTCTTTGCTTAATTTAATAAAATAAATAAGAGAATCAGAGATTTTTCTTGATGGATATTATATTTGCTCAAAAGCATTTAATGAGATTTTGGAATGTAGGCATGATGTTGGTCCCACATGAAATGAAGATGAGAACATGATTTAGCTTGGAGACAAGTTGTAACTTAACCGCACTTCTCTCTTCCTTTCTCCTTATTTGTAGTTCGCTTCTTCAGTTCAAAAAAATAATTTTCAGGAGGTAAGGCACTGGAAGGAGTGCAATGGCTGGAAGCTAACAGGCTCAATGATTTCCAGAAGATTACTAGGAAACCTTTTTAGTTGACCTTGAGTTTTCTATAATATCCAAAAATATATGAAATTCTAAAATACAATAATTGGAGGAAAGCACTTAAAGTTTCTTGATCATGTTTAAGCAATCAAATATTAAAGGAAAAGCGGAGAAAAATTATAGCAGGAAAATTTCACAGAAAGGAAAAAAATAATTAAATGGTCTGATTAGTGCAGAGTTTATCTGAAATTTCCCAAAATAATATAAACACACTCTAAATGGACCATTCAGCCTGAGTCTGCATATGTGCTTGGTGTTTCGATGAATACTGCTACAACTTGGCTGAGCACTCTGTGCAGACTTTTAAATTTTCGTAGCCTTAGCTGTAGTTTATTTTATTTATAAAGGGAGTGGCATTTGAAAAACTATGTTTAAAATCTTTACCTTCTGATTTTGTCTTCTGGGCAGGTGTTGGGTTCCAATGGCACAGATTGTGGCCTGTCTGGAAGCTCATTCACATTATTAGAGATGAGATAAAAAGTAGTTGTAGCTGTACATTTCCAGGGAAACCATGAATCTGTCCACCTGAAAGGAAGTGGATATCACACAGAGGATTCATATGCCATTGACAGACACCAAGGAAATTAGTGAAGAATTAAACTTGACAAAGAAGAAACTCCCAGTTCTCTCATCAAACTTCTCTTCGCTATTGTATTTTCCTTCTATCAGGGAGAAGCACTGATATGCCATGTATATACATTATTGATTAGAAAGTGAGTAGTGTGACCATCCAGATAATATTTAGAGACATATTTGTAGAAGGAGTGCTTGATATTATCCAGCACTTTGATTGTCTACATGAGAAAACTGAATCTCAGGGAGTCTGGGTGACTTGTGAGTCCACAGAGGATCTGGGGCTAGAATCCAGTGTTGTTTTCAACATACCATATTGCCTGCTTTTGATTCCCTCTCTGCATATGGCACTGTGCTAGGTGCTATAGAAATACTCCCCGGGACCTCTCGATCCAAGAACAACACTGTTGACACACCAGCATGAAAGGGATATCACACACAACCCAACTGGCACTCAAGTGTACGCCATACAGTTATTTATATCATGTAATTCCTCCCGCCCTCCCTCCCTGCTTCCCTCTCTCCCTGTGTTCAATCTGTCGCTGACTCTGGCTGCTTCCTTCACTGCGATAATGCCAAGAGCTGTCTCTGCTGCCGCGGAGGCTGTCTTCCAGCAGTGTACTTCCTGATGTACGCCCGATGCCTCTCTTCCCGGGGCCTCCACCTCCCAATGCTCTCCCTCCAGACATGCCAGCCTTCCCTGGCAGCCGTCACTCCTTCACCTGCCATCCTGACCATGTCACTACCACCCCTGGGACAATGTCCAGATGTGCCCCAGGCAGCACAAAGAGAGGCCTGCATGAGGAGACTGACAGGGAGTAGGGCCCTTGAAAATGCAGGGCAGGTGCCAAGTTGCAAAGAAAAGAGAAATGATAGACTTTAGAGTGAAACTAAAAATAAAGAGAATGTGTTTTAATACCCCTTTGGCTGACTCATCTTTCTGTGGCACCAGAAAGAGGGGCGTTACCCTCTATTCACTAATGCCTTACGTTTTGCCTACAAGGCCTCTCTTCCCACATCTGAAAGAGTGAACTAACAATAACAGTGTAAGTATGGGAGATAATACTGGTGGCATGGCTACAATCTCCAGGTTGGAGCCAGACTCAACTTTCAAGTTTCGTCACAGCCTTTCTCAAAAAAAAAAAAGAAAAAATGAGATAACCAAGACCCATGTGTGTGATTCCTCAACATCCCTTCTTATTCTTTCTTTGTTGTCTGTTTTCATTTCATCCAGGCTTGGGTCCAAGATGGAGTGGTGATTAAGTGGGCCTGGTGATATCATATACTTGGTGACTGCTTGTTCCCAAAGCATGGCTGACAGGAGAGGGAGCCCTAGTTTTCAGTCATTACAGGGAGAGAACTAAACTCATTCCTTGCCCACCACAAACTCTGCAATGGCATGACCTTTTGCCCTAAAGTTCAGCAGTGAGTAAAAAGAATATCAATGGCTCACATTAACAGTAGAGGAGAGGAAAAAGGAAAAGAAGTGAAAAGAAATGAGGCATGAAGTAGAGAGAGAGGAGAGAAATACATGCACTAGTTGAAAGTGATTGGGAAACCACTTCTGGTCATGTATTTCACCACACTCATCCCATGCCTTGCAGCATTGTTTTGAAATAAGGTGGGTGGCTACTAACACTGAAAAGCCAATGACTTTAACTGTGGATTATTTGAGATAAATCACAGGTAGCAAGGTGGTGAGATAAGCCCATATGACTTTGCCTTATTTGACTTGATTGGAGGATCCATTCTCATAGAATGTCTATTCTAGATTAAAACTATACAACATATAGTTTTTACAAGTCTATACAACATTAAAATTTGGATATCCTTTCAAGGGAACAGTTATTCATTTATTTTAATGGATAATAGTCCTCCTCTATCTAGAAAGGCCATCTGTTTCAACCAAATTTTCTAAAGGATGCATTTTTAAAGAGTAAAGGAGGAAAAGGATACCTGCCCAGCTAGCTGTGTTAACCAACTCAACTCCATAATAACAGCAATGATAATAGCCAACATTTATATAGTTTGCCACACACCAGATATTGTACAAAATATTTTACATACATTCTCACTTAATCTTCATGCCAGTCTTGGTAGGTACTCTTATTACATTCATTTTACATATAAGAATCTGAGTCTTAGAAGATTTGGTACTTTGACAAATCAAAGGTTAGCAGTGAATAAGTGGCAGAATCCAGACCTGTCCAACTCCAAACCCTGTGCTTTTTATCACACCGCATAATGCCTCTGTCATTGGTATAACAGATGTCATAGGCAGACCATACTCAAATCTTGCAATATGTTCTAAATAACAAAAACTATGTAACTAGGAAATGGTAGCTAACTTATATAGCAGGCCCTACTGAAATAATTCAAACATCATAAAAATGACCTCTTGGCATTTCATTATCTTTCACCTTAGACGTTGATAAACCAAACCATACCCTTAGGACAACATTTCTGTCCAGCAAAGCATTTCTCTCGCCAAAGTATAATTTTTTTGGCTACATCTATCTCCTCCAAGTGCTGGAATCAGACCTAAGCTAGTAAATTGTGCTGTCCTGGCAAGATGCTCATCCTCCAGGGCATTGTATCAGGCTAAAGTAATACATCACGTTGCTTCCCACTCTGTCGGTCCATTTCTCCAAAGAGTCCTAAAACAGTAACATTTCTGCTTTGAATCTCTAGTTGTTACTGCCTCTAGCCTTGCGCTTTAGCTTCCTAGCCTTGGAAACCAAGGTGGACTGAATAGCACTCTTTTCGCACCTGCTTTTGAGTTAGGCTTCCAAAAGAAGGGAGGCTCTCAAGAAAGGGGCAATCCAATAGAACTCTCTGCTTCAATCATTTTAGACACAGATATACACAAACATTGGCTTGATTGGGTAATGGGAAGACTTTGGTCTTTTGGGTTATGGAAATCTAGTAGCTGAGAAAGAGCTGTTGTGTGGTTAGGGTGGGGGCAGGTCATAGAGGGCCATGATTCCTAGAAAAGATGACCTCGTCCAATTGAGAGGTAGTGAGACCAGAGAACACTGGCAATTAAAAATTAACACAGGCCAAAAGTGAAATCAATGCCTAAATTTGATAGGTTTTCACTAAAAGCTTATGACATGCAGTTCATAGAAAAGAGAACATTTTCTCCGTGTTCACTTTTACAAATGCCAAAGATCAATCTTACTTGGAAATATCCTTCCATAGAAAAGCAGAAATGTACAGGGTCCACTAGCAAAGTATAAGGCAGGTTATAGATAGATAGATAGATAGACAGATAGATAGATATTTAAGAAAAACTTTCAAAAACAACCCTAATCTCAAAACGTTTGACATCAGCTTTGATACTAACAATAATTCATTTAATTCCCCAATATATGTTTGGGTATGTGTGTGTACGTACTTACGTTATTCCAAATGCATAAATATGTGGCCGGTTGACAGGAGTAAAAGCTTTCTTCCATATCTTTACTAAGCACATGACTACTAAATAATTGCATTTATTCAAGTGTGATTTCCATAGAAAATTTTTAAAAGGTAAAATACTGACTCTCAAAAGAATTTAAATTAAATGCAAATCCTGTGAATTCAGGAAATATCAGCCATTCAATGTATTACATTTGGGGTCTGGGTTATAGCCTTACCACAATTTTCTTTATACTAGAAATTTATAAAAAGGAGTCCAGTTTTCCTTATAAAGCCATCAAATGTGTAGGAAAGATTGGGAAGTGATTTTCCCTTTTCCACAAATGAAAATAGCAATCAAAATGCTTAAAGACTATTTTAAGATTATTCACATCTTACACAATTTTCCTACTATTATCTCACACAAAATTATGTCAGCTAAATGAATTTATATTAGATAAGGTGGCCCACAGAGCAATATCGTCCTAAGAAAATAACCATTCAGAGTTATTCCAAATTTTCAATGAGTCTAGAGGTCTGAAATAAATAATTGGTGTAAAAACTAATTTTCTGGCTTCTTCAGATAAGTGACAGAATAATAAGAAATTAAGATATTTGGTTGTATAATCAATCTTTAGCTAATCAAAGTTAAGTGCAGATTAGTTTCTTATTTGCTAATAATCTAATTGAAATTTTTCTAGAAATAGCCCTTAAAATCCAACTTGAATTGTCTTACCTTTTTTTCCTGCTTTTGAAAAAAATATTCATTTCAAAGCTTCTTACTGTTAGCAAATTTCTAGGGAATAGTTTTATTCCTTGGAACCCAAAAGATAACATGTATATGTGTACAGAACTAGATGTATTGCATTCTTTGTTATTTAAACACTGATTCTTCAAATCAATGTCTCCCCTTTTCAGTGATAGAGTTAAAACATTAAACTAGGACCTTTAACTATGTTATTCTCAGTAAGGAAGAAGGAAAGTTTCAAAGGAAATTAAAGTTGAGTAGTCAAGTATAGTATCACAGCTGCATATCCAGAAACCCATTAGAAACATAAGCTTATGCAGCACCAGTAGAGGTGGTACCATTTTTACCAGTGATGAATGACCAGAGCTTTTTGTTCTAGAAGTGATGACCCCAGTTAAATCTCAGCATTACACATTTCCCTTCAGAGATGTAGGAGAGCTAGTTGCTTGCATCCATGACAAAATGTGAGACTCAGCTAATTGGTGTGGTTTTGATGATGCCACAGTTCTGCCCAAAACCCTTGTAACTAGCAAGTTTGCCCTGAAGATTATTGAATTACTCCACTGACCATGCATTATTTAAAGGGAAGTGCTGTTATTATAGAAGCCAGCTGTTTAACCATTGGAATTCTGTTGGCCAACTTTCAAGATACAGCAGTGCACTGTGACTAAACATTATGTCTACTTGTAGGGGAGTCAAAGTCTAGGTTTGGTGGTGGCCAACTTGTCTGGTAGGAAATCTTTGGTCCACATGCTATGAAACCTCTGAAGCAAAACTACTGACAAAATAAATATATAAATATATAAATTTTCAAGGTCAAGACTTTGTCAGCAAGAAAAATTCTGTGGAATGTTACACATTCCTTTTCACTCTAACAGTTGAGTGAGTACACAGACACTTTATAATGCCAAAACAACAACTCCAGGATGGTACTTCATTGTGGAAGGGACTATCCCAGTCATTCATTTTTTTTTTGTAGCATTGAGTAAGGACAATAAAAAATGTTTTGAGCGTCTGGGGGAATTCAAATGATAAGTAAAAAAACTTTTAACTTTAGTTAGAAAATATTTTAACCTCTTTCTTGAAGGCAATGTAAGTACCTTCCAACCATACTGAATATTTGGCCCAGAATTTACTCTTTCATCTCTTCACTTGTTATAGAATCTTTAGAATAGAAATGACCATGGCAGTCATCCTCTGTGTGCCATACTGGAATCTGCTTCCAGGATCTCTGACAAGTGTTCATATAGTCTTTACTTAATTTCTTCCAGAAATGGGAAGTTCATTACTTTTCAAGGAAGTCTTTAACACTTGTAAGTTCCAAATGTTTAAAATATCTTCTTATATTAAGCCAATATTTGTTTTCTAGCCACCCACCAATTCTGATTCTGCCCACTGGAGCAGAATTACACAGTGCCTAATGAGGAGTTTCTAAGGGCAAGGATGCAACAATTTGTTGCATCTCATTTAAAAATTAGTCAAAATGATACAAACTGTGATTTAGAAGTCATTAAAAATACCTATTTTTTCTCAAATAAGAAAATATCAAATTTGGAGCAAATTATTTTATTGCCTTTCTAATCAATCACATTGTATCAGGCTTCTAGCTTCAGACTCTTAGTAAAGGAAGCAAATACCTTTACTGTGGTTCTGGAAAAAGAAACAATATACAGTGTTTGAAGATATAGGACAAAACTTTGACCCTCAACTATGGTCTCTCAGTTGGTGAGAAATGATGATTGTTAAATATCTTAATGTAGAACCAGAAATCAAGCCTTAGAGGATGCTTCAAAGGATGAATTAAACTTCAAAAGGCAAGAGGTAAACACTTGTTATATTCATATATTCCCAATTAAGTATAATGAGTCCATTTGTAAACAAAGGAAAACATGTCTCCATGATTGTGGTAGCTAGAGATAACTGGCAGTTATGTCTAAGGCAAAATCTAAGTCTGTATACTATGCTTTCAAAGAAACAGATAAAGACATAAGATAAACTTTCTTTATGGAATATTACAGAAAAGTCCTAAAATTCTCTGTTCCTAAATCCATCAATCTGTAGACTAAAAAGCATAGCTATTTTATAGACTGAGCCATGTCCAACTCTGAGCTTATTTCAGAGAGATGATAAACCAGATGCCTGGTGTGTGCTGTTATTTTTTGCTGTGATGATGATTACTTTCTATTTTAAAAGAGGAAATAAACCTTTGGTGAGTTTCATGGCTGTCGATAGTCACCAAGAAGGGAATATGAAATTTGTAGAAATATTCTTTGCCATGTCAGGATGAAAGTTGGTATCTGCCTCCCGTAGCAGGCAAGGAGCTCCGGCACCTATTGGATCTCAAAAACAAGATTAAGATAGAAGTGCTTAAAATGGAAATGCTTAATAAGTCTTGGAATCCCAAAGCCTAACCCTTTCCATCTTCAATCAATAAGCATGAATTTTGAAATCAGTTGTTTCTGAATTAGCTAAGTTTGAAAGTTTCTGGAACAACTCCTAGGAGCCTACCCCCAGACATCAAATTACTATTTCATAATCAACACATGAATCCCATTACATCCCATTAAGAAATTTATAGTTTCAACAGAGAACAATCATTACCTGTGGTGGACTACAGGGACAGTTATCACAAAACAGGCCAAGTCACCTTCTCCTTCCTTCCCACCCCAAGAGAAAAAACAAAGGGTATCGGCTACACTTTACTGGCTAGCCACTTAGCAAAAAGTATGTAGAAGTCCTTTGTGGATTACAAAGAACCATGTAAGCCCATTTGTATCTTTCCTCTAATTTATAGTTCCAGGAAAGATTATAAAAACAAAAAAACAAAAAACATTGTTTACATTGCTCAGGGGACCAGCTGAGTCTTGGCTCGCCAGGGCCGGGTCCCTCCCAAGCCTCACATCTATGAGGAGCCCACAGGGTTTGCTCCGAGAGAGAGAAGCAGACTCCGCCCAGAGAGACCACAAATGAACCCTGTCGGAGTTACTACCTCCAGCTGCCCTAAGAATGACAATAAACCTGCATTACAGGAGGAGGCAGCCACCAGGCTTCTGTGCCAAGCATCAGGAAAACATTTGGGCTCCTAGAGGATGCCATGAACGGTTGGCCCTTCCAGCAGTGAGGCGGCCAAGCTAGTTTGGTAGCAGGCCATTACCATGGGCCTGATCTCCCCAGTGAAGGAGTTCAAAACGCTTGAGGACTTTGACATTCAAAACCCCATCTTCAAGTATGGTGTCATTATTACGCAAACGTTAAGACTTTTTATTTAAAATGTAATGCTTTCTTCTGTCAGGAATTAAGATCAAATATGTGTCAGATTGATTAATTGGATCCTTCTGGATCAGTGGTTTGCAAATTTTCTTCCACAAAGCCTGGATGTCAGTGGAGAAGACCCAGGCCCCCCACCTTCCAAAAGAGATAAGGGAAGAGATGAGAAGGCCAAGAGCCAGGCCTTCTGCCCTTGCCTGAGCCGGAGCAGATTCACTTTGGCCGTTTCATACACTGGTGCATATGTAAGATTTGGTTTAACAAAAGGTCTACAATGACAAAAAGTTTACAAATAACTCAATTACATTTTAAGTTCCATGTAAGCTTGTTTTGTCCTCTCTTTTAATTCTAGAGCCAGGAAAAGGGTGCCCAACCCAAACCAAAACAAAATCAAACTAAACCAAACCCACTTGCCAAGGTAAAGAGGTCGAATCGATTTGTAAATATCAAAAGAAATAAATCTTCATGGTGTTCGCTCTGGGCAATCAGAATCACATGAAAGGTAGACATTTAGTTCGTTTTCTCAGTCTGGTAGTTATTCTATAAAAAACAGAATTGATTGTTCCAGTCTCTTGGGTTGATGGGAGAGGGAGTCCTACCACATTGGCATTGTTATCAGTTTCAAGTTCCAAGGCTTCTACATACACTCAATAGTGACACTGCTTCTCTACAGATCATATAAGTCCCTGGAAAGGGTACTCAGAGAAAGCAAACCAATATTTATTTAGGGCTGTGCTGAGCATTATTCATACATTATCTCATTTAATCCTAAACAATTCTTACAAGGAAGATATTATTAACTCCATTATACAAATGGGCAAACTGAGGCCCAGAGAGCTTATATGACGTGTCCAGGGGTAATTTAACAGGTATCCTGTGCTCAGTGAGGCACTTGGGCTTTGTAGCAAGTAGATCTGAATTTGAATCTTGATTCCACAACTTGCTGCAAAAATGACCTTGAGCAAGTCATTCCCAACCCCAGGTCTTAGTTTTCACATCGGTACAATGAGGACCCCTTTCCAGACTTAAACCTCTTTGTCGTTCAACCTGACTTTTCAGTCGAGCAAAAAAGCAAACATATGAACTGTCCTGCATATAAAAACTACGCAGCTTTGCTAAAGAGGTTAAGGAAACAGTACATGATCTTCTTTTAATTAATATTACTAGCATCCTCCTAAGTAAGCCAATATATGAAGAAAGACTAGAATTGGGCATAGACAAGATCCTTGACAGAAGGTTGCTGAAAACTTAGGGAGAATTAACACAAATAGTGTGGTGAGTGAGTTAGTGCTAACAAGCATGGCACAGACTCCAGGAAACATACTGGAATCCAGAAGGATCCATAGGATCAGGAATTACTGGGGAAGCTTCAAGCAGAGGTTGAGACATTGGAAAATGTGTAAGTTGACTAGATGTGGGGGGAGGAAAGGCATCGGAAGCTGGGTGGAAGACTGTGAAGACCAGCAGATTCCTCCTGTAACATGAGTCCACTCTGCTTGCTTTGTACAGACAAGCCCACAGGGTACGGCTCCAGCAGTCGGAGGGCGCCTCAGACAGGCATCGTGGACGAGTGCTGCTTCCGGAGCTGTGATCTGAGGAGGCTGGAGATGTACTGTGCTCCCCTCAAGCCTGCCAAGTCAGCCCGTTCTGTCCGTGCCCAGCGCCACACTGACATGCCCAAGACTCAGAAGGTAGGCTCACCCAGGTGGGATCTGGCCATCCTCAAATGATCTCTGTCTTATACATGTGGTTGGGCCAAACAGAAATTCTACTCCATAGCCTCCTGGCTTACAGGGCAGAAAAGCTCCATTCCCACCAAAGGGATGGATTCGATGCCCATCTCTTTGGTCACTCTGCATTGCAAATTTCTCCTTCCACTGCTCTGGATTATCTGAGGATTGGAAGACTGTGGAAAACAGTGACTAAATAAACATGGGCTTTGGTATCAGACAAAACTGAAGTCCTGGCTTCCCCACTCACCAGCTGAAAGCCCTTGGCCAAATAGTATAACCCACCCAAGCCTCAGTTTCATCAGTAAAATTGGAATGATGGTAATATCTACCTCATCAGGTTGTTGCCAAAATTAAGAACACTAATGCACATACTTTAAGATGCTTTTCACATGCCTGCACAAAGTAACTGTTGGACCAATGGTTATGTCTGTCAAAATTGTAATTAATAACAGAGCATGTAACCTTTCAAGTTCTGGGATTCCACAATTGTGCAAAGAAAAAAAGGACCGTAATGGAAACTATTCAAAATTCACATTCAGTGCAAGCATAATTAAAGAAAAAAAATGAAAAACAGAAATTTCTATTTGACTTCAAGAACATCTAGAAATTTCTAGTGATCAAAATTTGCAGGCATCTTTTTCTAAGAGTTAGACCATAAACAAACCTTAGAGGTACCATCTGTGCCATCGGAAGTATATAAAACATCTGGTGCACATTTAGTCACTTCATAGATTTTTGTTGAATGAGTAAATGAATGAACAAATGAATATAAGGGATTAACTAAAATTTTAGTCATTAAGTAGAAAGAAAGAGAACTAAGGGAATAGTGAAGGAGGAAAAAGAAAGTGAGAAAGATGAGTAAGGAAAGAAAAAGCTCTCATTTAGGTCTTCTTGGGGACTCTGTCGAAAAATAAATGCCAACATATGGTTTTAATCTTTGGAGCTAACATTGTGCAGAAGGTACTAGATGAGAGACCAAGAAGTTCAGTATGACACCTTTGCTGCTTCCTGGTCCTAAACTGCACCTGAGGCTGGAGGACTGTGAAGGTTTAGCAGAGATGTGACCCAGGGTGCCACCCCTAGGGTAGGAAAGGGACTGGGCAGGATCCAGTGCACACAGAACACAGTAGCCAATGGTGAGTCAGGGAGCAAAGACCACAGAGGAAACTTGGCAGGAACATATGCTTGACGGGGTGAAGGCAGGTTCATTCTTTATTTTTTCAAGAGACCCAGTGCCTCTCAGTTTTTTGCTGGGGAGGGGGCAGGTGTCAGGAGCACCAAGGTTCTACAATGATGGCTCTTGTGACTGAGTTATAGAGCCCTCTCCAGCACCAATGCGTCTCCTGCATCATACGGAGCCCAGGCACTCTGGGCTAACCCAAAGGCTCTGTCTTCAGGGACACCACAGGAGCTGCCTGTTCTCAATGTGATTATTTTTGTGATGTTTACAGTACCAGCCACCATCTACCAACAAGAACGTGAAGTCTAAGAGGAGAAGGAAAGGTGGGCCAAAGAAATGCCCAGGAGGGGAACAGAAGGAGGGGACAGAAGCAAGTCAGCAGATCAGAGCAAAGAAGAAAGAGCAGAGGAGGGAGACTGGAACTAGAAAAGCTGAACACAGATGCAAAAAAGAAAAATGGAAGAGAGGAGAACTAAGCAGACAGAGGCAAAGATGATGAGAGAGGAACAGAGAGCACAAAAGAAAAGCAAGAAATGTGATAGAGGTCTGCTGGAGATAGACGAAGATGTGATGGAAATAGAAGTAACCTGTTACAGGAATGTGGCTAAGAAACGTGGAGAAAATGGAAAAGAAAAATGTAATGCCCAAGAAAGCTCAAAGAAAGACAGTGGCAAGAATGGAAAAATAAATAAATAAATAAAAGGAGTAGTAAATAAGACATACCATTCCCCACCCCCCAAAAACCAATTAAAAAAGAGTAATTTAGATAAAAATCAAGACTTTTATATGCATTTTAAAATTTTGTATTAATCTGTTATAGGAGAATTGCCTATGTCAATATATATTCAGAGTTAAATATTAGCCCAAAATTCTCAGCAAGACTGAATTGTGTCATAGTTCCCAGATTCCATTTCCTGCTATCACTGAAGGCTGCATTTCTTAGTCAAGTCCAGGGTTCATGCCAAAGGGCATCAAGCATTTGCCTAAAAGGTCTGTGAGGCCTATGACGTAACTTTAAGAGGAGATTGCTGAACTTTTTTTTTTTTTTTTTTTTTTTTTCAATTTTTAATCAGATATAAAATAGGTATTAGTTTGTTTAGGCTGCCATAACAAAGTGCCACAGACTGGAAGGTGTAAAGCACAAAAATTTATTTTCTCACCCTTCTGGAGGTTGAATGCCCAAAGTCAAGGTATCAGCCATTCTGAGAGACTTAATGAGGGAGGCCTATCGCAGGCCTCTCTCCTTGGCTTATAAATGGGCTCCTTCCTCTTCTCCCTGCGTCTTTAGGTGTCTTCCCTCCATACATATCTGTGTCCAAATATCCTCTTTGTATTATATAAGGACACCAGTCAGATTGGATTAGAGCCCACCCTATTCACCTCATTTTAACTTAATTACCTCTGTAAAGACCCTGTCTCCAAAAATAGTCATACTTTGAGGTATCGGAGGCTAAAACTTCAACATTTGAATTTGAGGGAAGGGAGATGAAATTCAGCCCTTAACAAAAGACTTCTGATGTCTGACTACTGCCTTTTGATTAGATCTCCTAGAAAAGTCTTCCCTAGCCCACCCCTCACACATAAATCTAGATTTTTAAATCTAAAATCCTATGAATTTCTGCTCCATGAAAACCCTAGGACCATGTTATGTTAGAACTGAAAAAGGCCTCAGAAATCATTTGGTTCAATCCCTTCATTTTAAAGACAAGAGATCCAGAAATGGATAAAGACATGGATTGGGTTCTAAGCTGCTTTCCTTCTGGCCAGAAGCAAACAGCACACAATCAATGTGAGTCAACTAAGAAAGAATTCCAAAAGGACAAGAGGGGGCAGAAATGGTCACGTGAAGTCTCCCACTAATTTTTTCCACCTGAAGGAAGGGAGTGAATGGGAGCAAGAGTGCTGGATTTCCCCAAGGGTGAAGAAAAGCTAAGTAGAATCACAGAATTCAGGTCTTAGAGATCATCTCCTTCTGTTCCCTTGGTTTTATCAGTAGAATTAGAGTGTTCATAGATAATACAGCGAAAAGTCTTAGGATCCTCCAAATTGAGAATTATAAGAGCTCAGAGAAGGTGCAAGAGAGAAGTGCTCAGCGAAGCAAATGATGACACTTGGCAGTAAGAAGATGATTAAATTAAGAGGGGAAGTATTTCATCCAAGTAGCTTGCTTTGAAGATGCCATGGTATAAAGGAACCTCCTTTTTCTTCTGGTCCTTTGTGCCCCTGCTGTGCTTTCTACTCCAGAATCACCCTTCCTCCATGTTTACTGAAAACCCAGGATCACTTGAATGGGATGGAAATGCCCAAGGCTCAGTCCAGGAGGAAAAGGTCCAATCAGAAGCATGCCAAAGCCTCAGATACGAACTAAGCCACTGTTGCTGTGATTGCAAGGTAGATCTTGGCTGAGCAGAACAGACAAAAGCCAGGCTGGTACCTGTGCCCATCCGACCAGCACCTTATTCAGGCAATGCTAAGTCCTCCTGCTAAGAAGTCCATGCTCTCAGGCACAGATGAGTATCTACTGCAACCATCACCTTAGAGAATCCTGCAAACACATACGACTCTTCATGGGACTACAGTTCAGAATAATAATTAAGAATTCATATCCTATGGAAAGGTTTGGGTAAACTATAATTATACCCAATCATAAATTTCTTTCAAGAGGAACTAAGCACTTTGGGAGGCTGAAGCGGGAGGATTCCTTGAGGGCCAGAAGTTTGAAACCAACCTGGTCAACACAGTGAGACTCTGTCTCCACAAAAAAAAGAAAAATCAGCTGGTCACATGCCTGTAGTCCTAACTACTTGGGAGGCTGAGGCAGGAGGATCACTTGAGCCCAGTAGTTCAAGGTTGCAGTGAGCTATGACCATGCCACTGCACTCCAGCCTAGGCAACAGAGTGAGACCCTGTCTCTAAAAAAGAACTAAAGACAAAAAAAGAGAGAAAGAAGAGAAAAGAAAACAGAAGGAAAGGAAAGGGAAGGGAAGGGGGAAGAAGGAAGAAGGGGGGGAAGAAGGAAGAAGGAGGGGAAGAGAGAAGGAGGGAAGGAGGGAGGAAAATGAATAAACCAACATTTCTAGTTAAAGAATGCTTAACTCTCAGACAATGCATTAAAACATGCTTCTTTTTGGGAAGAGTTTTATCAACTTCAAAGCAATTATCTTAAATGCCTGCATGTGATTACCAAATAATATGAGTCAAGAAAACAGGAAAAGTCTATTATTGTCTTTCTATCTCTTCCTTTCTTGTATCAATATTCAAGCACCTAGTGATACATGGCATATAATGCTTGCTGGATGGATGAATCGATGGATCGATGGACAAATGAGTGCATAGGCTTATGAATAGTGGTAGAAATACAGACCATAAAAATAAGTTGTACTTACGAGATGAAATGATTCCTGTTACACTACATAGGTTAGTGTGACAAGCACAGAATGAAAAAGGAAAAGCAAAGGAACTATGTTTGCACAGGTCTTGCACGTTTGGAATTTCCTTCTGTAGCCTAAACTGAAATTATTCAAGGACCTACTGCTATAGGCAGCAACGTTTGGAATTTCCTTCTGTAGCCTAAATTGAAATTATTCAAGGACCTACTGCTATAGGCAGTACTTTATAGTCAATATTGTATACCTATTACTTCCCTTAATGTTTTCTTAAAGTAGGCAGACTATTAATAATCATTTAAAATTCTAATGTTTCAATTTCAACTGTTTATTAGGGCAAATTGATAATTATGTGTAAAACCAATTAGAATTTGTATAGAATCATGATCCTGAAATAAAAATGGTGAAAAATATTTTTTATTGAACATCTACAATGTGGAAACTTCCATACTAGGCACGAAGGAGAGTTATAAGCATTGGAGAGGTTAAAATATAGTCATCAGGAGTACAGAATGTAGAGTCAAGTTCCCTGGGTTCAAAGTCTGATTCTCTGACTTACTATCTGTGTGGCCTTAGGCAAATCATGTCACTTACCTGTGCCGCAGTTTCCTTATCTGTCAAATGGGGGTAACACTTGAATCTAGCTCACAGAATTATTGTGAGGGTTTATTAATATATACACAAATATACATATTATAGTGCTTAAAATGGTAACTGACACATGGTAAGCACTGCTAAAGTTTTAGTTAATATTATTTCACTACTTCTGAAAATTAGAGCCATATGAAAAAATAAGTTGGTATCCTGAAGTGAAAGTCAGTCTCGTATCACCAAAAACTTCAAGCTCAAGCTGGCCAACACTTTTCTGTAATGTGGTAGTAGAGTTTCAAACATGTGATAGGAGAAGAAGAGAACTCAAAGACCTAAGACCTCTTCCAACCCAGAAAACCCCTGGTTCTATAAATAATTCCTACTTAAATGGCAGCTCAGTTCTCCCATGTGAAGAACGGTTAACTTTTATTTCAGGGTCACACAATGAACTTTCAGAAAACCACCATTTTTCTCAACTAGTTAAAATCAAATACAATATGTGTTTTCATTTCATGGTGCCTGGGGAAAATTTAATTGTAGCATGAACTGCAGTTCTTGCTATTTTCAAGTAAAATTGCCAAAATAAATAGAAATGCGGGATATTTCCAGGCTCACACAGCTTCCGGGACACTTCAGTTTCTAGGGCCGCCGATGCAGTGCTTTTCACAAGCATTTGATCTTCTCTCAAACATCTCTTGAAAACAAACAAAATCTCTTACAGCTTCTAATGTGTATACTGTTAGAATGTAAGGGTGCAAAAGTAGGCAAAGAAATGAGCTCCCAAAGACCAATTCCCCTTCTCTCTTCTCCATCCCCTGACCATCTCCCTCCCACTAGAGGAAAACAATGTTTTCTTAGGCGATAAATTTTGCAATTTCTCAAGTACATTAGCTTTCATGGGGGAAGATGAGGTTTATTCTCTTTACTTGGCAATGGGAAGGGAATAGCGCTTTTTACAGTATTTATTATATAACATGGAGTTGATTTTTAATCCAAGGACAAAGTTGATAGACTCAAAATAAAGTGGAAGATTTTGGTAGCAATGAGAAGATTAATAGTTTTAGATGCAGCAGAATCCCCTTTTATGAGGCTTGGAATAACCACTATGGAATTCTCAACTTGTAAGCTCACCTTAATACTAAAAGCCCAGTTATCGATTCATTTGACCTAAGCAAGACAGGTCTACTTTTAAAGGAGTAGCTGAGGTTAGCAAAAGTCCTTCAGGAGCTAAATCAAAAATCACCTTTTCCATTCTCAAGGGCCTGAGATCAGAACTTTTCCCTGATGCTCACATATTTGGGGTCCTTCTTTAATGGCTTTAGGGCTACTCCACTTTTATCCAGCAACCAAAACAGATGATTTATAAATATAAACTTATGTTTAAACTCTAGAAGACAGACATGGAAATCAAGAATAGCAGGGAAATGATGAGAGACATGGGATAATAGGTCTATGAGTCCATGTCTGATACTTCTAGAGAGCTCCTAAGAAAGTTCTTAACTCACCAGGAACTCAATTATCAATTTGATGGGCTATTGGTAAATGAGTAGCAGGAGCCAGAAAACATTTTTCAAAATTCTCTATTTTATTAACTAAGATGGTTATAGTTTTAAGAACAATTGGTCAAGAAACTAACTCTTAAAAAAGGAGAAGTTCAGTGGTTAGAATTTGGTTTTATTTCAGAATATTTTAGGGGTAAAAATGTTTTGGTTACATAATTTGCTTTTGTATAATTTGAGTCAAAGTTGTAAGTGTGCCCATCACCCAGAGAGGGTGCATTGTACTCGTTAGATGTGAATTTACCCAGCCTCTCCTTTCCCCTCCCACTTGCTTGATTTCCGTTGAGTTTTACTTCCACATGTTCACATAAATGTTGATCTATTAGATCCAATTTAGTACTGAGTACATGTGGTGTTTGTTTTTCCATTCTTGCAATACTTCACTTAGAAGAATGGTCTCCAGTTCCATCCAGGTTGTTACAAAAGGTATTAGAGTTCACCATTCTTTTTATGGCTAAGTAGCACTCCATGGTATACATATATCACATTTTATTAATCCACTCATGTATTGATGGGCACTTGGGTTGTTTCCACATCTTTGCAGTTGTGAACTGTGCTACTATAAACATTCAAGTGCAAGTGTCTTTTTTATAAAATGTCTTTTTTTCCCCTGGGTAAATACCCAGTAATGGGATCGCATGGATCAAATGGTAGGTCTACTTTTAGTTCTTTAAGGTATCTCCATACTACTTTCCATAGAGGTTGTACTAATTTGCAGTCCCGCCAATAGTGTATAAGTGTTCCTATCCCTCTGCAACCACTCCAGCATCTGTTATTTTGGGACTTTTCGATAAGAGCCATTCTCATTGGAGTTAGATGATATCTCATTGTAGTTAGATGATATCTCATTGTAGTGTTGATTTACATTTCCCTGATAATTAAAGACATTGAGCATTTTTTCATGTTTCTTGGCCATTAGTCTTCATTTGAAGACTATTTTCATTTGAAAAGTTTCTGTTCATGTCTTTTGCCCACTTTTTAATGGGGTTGTTTGATTTTTTTTTTTCTTGCTAATTTGCTTGAGTTCTTTGTATATTCTGGTTATCAGCCCTTTATCATATGTATAGTATGAAAATATGTTCCCCCATTCTGTAGGCTGTCTATTTACTCTATTGATTGTTTCCTTGACTGTGCAGAAGTGTTTTAATTTGATCAGGTTCCATTTATTTATTTTTGTTGGTTCTGTGATTGCTTTTAGGGTCTTCATAAGTTCCTTTCCTAGGCTGATATCTAGAAGAGTTTTTCCAACATTTTCTTCTAGAATTATCATATTAATAGTTTCATGCATTAGGTTTAAAGTCTGTTATCCATCATGAATTAATTTTTGTGAGCAGTGAGAGTGGTGGATCCTGTTTCAGTCTTCTACATGTGGCTATCCAATTTTCCCAGCATCATTTATTGGATAGGGATTCTTTTTCCGAGTGTATGTTTTTGTCTGCTTTGTCAAAGATCAGATGGCAATATGAGGATAGTTTTATACCTGGGTTCTGTGTTCTGATCATCCATTCATCTATGTCTCTATTCTTGTGCCAGTACCGTGCTGTTTTGGTTAATATATCCTTGTAATATAGCTTGAAGTCTGGTAAATTGATGCCTCCCAATTTGTTCTTTTTGCTTAAGGCTGTTTTGGCTATACGGGGTCTTTTCTAGTTCCATGCAAAGTACAGAATTATTTTTTCTAGATCTGTGAAAAATGATGTTGGTATTTGATGGGGATTGCATTGATTCTGTAAATCACTTTGGGCAGTATAGACATTTTAACAATGTTGATTCTGCCTACCTGTAAGCATTATATGTTTTTCCATTTGTTTATGTCCTTGGTGATTTCTTTCCTCAGTGTTTCCTAGTTCTCCCTGTAGAGGTCTTTAACCTCCTTGGTTAAATATATTCCTAGATATTTTATTTTCTTTGTTGCTATTTTGAAAAGTATTGAGTCTTTGATTTGATTTTCAGCTTGATTCTTGTTGGCGTATAGGAATGCTACTGATTTTGTACATTGATTTTGTAACCTGAGACTTTACTGAATTTATGTATCAATTCCAGGAGTCTCTTGACAGAATCTTTGGGGTTTTCTGGATATAAGACCATGTCATTTAGTGAAGAGCAATAGTTTGACCTCTTCATTCCCCATTTGTATACACTTGATTTCTTTTCTTGCCTGATTTCTCTGGCTAGGACTTCCAGCTCTATGTTGAACAGAAGTGATGACAGTGGGCAACCTTGTCTGGTTCCAGTTCTAAGGAAGAATGCTCTCAGTTTTTCCCAGTTCAGCATGATGTTGGCCGTGTGTTTGCCATATATGGCTTTTGTAATATTGAAGTATGTTCCATCTGTGCCTATTTTGTTAAGAGTTCTTATCTTAAAAGGGTGCTGAATTTTGTTAAATGCTTTTTATGCATCTATTGAGAGGATCATATGGTCTTTGTTTTTGCTTCTATTTATGTGGTGAATCACATTTACAGATTTGCATATGTTTAACCACACTTGTGTCTCTGGGATGAAGCCTGCCTGGTCATGGTGGATTATTTTTTTGATGTGCAGCTGAATTTGATTTGCTAGGGTTTTATTGGTAATTTTTGCATCTATATACATAAGGGATATTGGTTTATAGTTTTCTTTTTTTGTTGTGTCCTTTCCTGGCTTTGGTATCAAGGTTACATTGGCTTTATAGAACAAGTTGGGGAGGATTCCTTCCTTCTCTGTATGAAATAATTTCTTCAGTATAGGTACCAGTTCTTCTTTGTATATCTGGTAAAATTGGGCTGTGAAACCATTTGGTCCAGGACTTTTTTTTGTTGGAAGATTTTTTATTGCTGCTCCAATTTTATTACTTGATATTGGTCTGTTCAGGAATTCTATTTCTTTCTTATTGAGCTAGGGAGATTGTGTGTTCCCAAGAATTTGTCCATTTCCTCAACATTTTCAAGTTTATGTGTGTAGAGATTTTTATAGTATTCTGGTTAGAAATATTAATAAGAATGCTAAAGGATAATCTAATTTTAATTCTAAATGTCTTTGATAGTAATTTAGGATCTGTGGTAACTACAGCAAACAGTTTTGAGGAAGGGGTTATGTTCTCTTCTTTACTTTGTTCATGCACGTGTGTGTACATGTGTGTAGCTTTGAGCTCTAGCAATATTGCATCCAGTAGGGATTTGGGGTAAATGATTTTCCAAAATTATAGGTAATTACAGTTTCCTGGCTTTTCTTTCCAGGTAAAACTAATCATCATTCAGAAAAAAACTGCAGGAATCATTTATCTTCTCAAAGGCCCCAGGGTTCTAGTCCTAAATTAAATATTATTCAGGAAATAAAGGGAACATTATTGGAGGGGCAGAAAGAAGTTGGTCTTCTTTCTACTGTATCTTCTAAGGAGCCAGGGACTTCAACCACTGCCCATCTAATCTACAGAGAAGTATTCTGTAGATCCCTCTCATCTGCAGATCCCACTAACTTTCCCATAGAACCAATTTGCAACTTTTGAAACTTCCAGATCTAATTCTTGACCCATTATGACTAAAGGTCAGTGCATCGAGCCAATCTTCCTTCCATCATCCCCTGCCCCTACTTCTATTAAAGACTGGGATTATTGACAAAAACTATTCAGTGCCTCTTTAACCACTTTCCCCTTTGTTAACCATAAACTTCTAACTTCCTCTATTCACTCTGGCATATGCTTTCATTTCCATTGGTCAGATAAAAGAAAATACATTTATTTGAGGAGGCACATATTGTCACTCTGGAAAAAAAGAAAGGTAGCAATGGGTTATACTATTCTCCTTGGCATAGTCATAATTTCCACAAGAAGATGAAATATTAAGAGCAAAACCTATGAAAAGCGGAGCATAGTGGCAACTCTGGTCTCTTGTAAATTCACTCCAAAGTACTCAGTGAGAGACCATGAAGTTTTACACCAAACCCAAACTGGCCAAATGGTCTAGGCTTCCAAGCTGGGATACATGGCAAAACTTTCTACAAAATTCTGTGTAAAATATATAAACATTCAAATGGGGCTTTCTGTCTAGCCAACACCAAGAGGTTAAGTAATCAAAGACCAACTAGCTCTACCCTCTGGGAAAATATGATGTCCTATTTTTACAGTTTTAGTAACAATTATGGCAAGACAAAAATTCCAAAAGACTAGGAGCAAGACCATGGCAAGTTGAGGGTTGGGCAAAGATTTCTACTCAGTTGACAATTGTAGACAAATGTGCAGAATTTATGTCATGGTGCAAATGTGTGAGCATGCTCGAATAGCTCATGAGTCATTAGAAGACTAGTAGAAATAAAAAGTATAAATGAATCAATAAATGCATAGCATCATTATTGTTATGTTATCAGTATTGGTTGACCCAGGTCACTATTGAATGCTCTGGTTTGTGTCTCTGTAAATAATATTGCTTCCTTCTTCAAAAGCATGCTAGAATGGAGGTAGAGGTGCTTTTGGCACAAGCAACAAATGTAAGTTTTTTTAAACTGTATGCAGGCATGGATTAATCTTGCGCCATTTTCTACCTTGGAATAGCTCTGGCTGGCACTCTGCATGTTTACTTTTACATGCTGAAGTCTCCCTCAACCTCAAACAGATGCAAATCACTTTAACTTGTCATAGTGTTATTTTGTTCATCCTAAAAGTTCAGGAAAGCCTTCCAAACTTCCAAAATTTCTCTCAATTCAGTGAGGAGGAAAATTCAGAACACAGCATTTAAATGTTCTGCCCAGATTTGTCACACATACAAGGAATGAGTGGAAGAGGGCAACACCCTTTCCTACTAACCCTGTGAACTCATCGCTATTGCACTGAAATGACACCAAAAGGTAAAAACCCTGGGCCTCATATCTCCCAAGGATACTGTAATATAAATTACTACATACACTAGTTTAGAGAACTCTAGCTTAACTTGTACATCAGATGAAACAATGGCATTTTGGAGGCTTAAGAGAAAAATAATAATCAAATCCAGTTTTTAGGTAAGAATGTGCTAAATCTTTAGCACATATCAGTAAAATTGCTAGATCTGGTATTTCACTTTTTAAATACCACAGCATTTGAACCTTTCAGCAATTCCAAAATCAACTCCCTCTGGGAAAGATAGTGTGCTTAAACTTTTTTAAATTTAAAAATGTAACACAAATACAAACAGCTAACTGAACAAGCTGCCCATAAAATCAATAGTCTAAGCAGCCCTGAACTCTGAAGTATTTTACATCTTTCAAGACTATTAACGGCAACATAAATACCTCTTGCCAGCAAGAGAAAGTACCCTTTGGCATTTTCTTTTCTTTTATTTTTTCTTTCTTTCCAAGCTTTTAAACCATCTTGGTAGAGATTTCTTACATCACAGGCAGAAATATCTGAGATAGAGTTAGGTGTGTCCTTTGAAGAGTAAGAAAGTTGCTAAATCAGGACAATCTTGGGATAATGATGGGACACATACAAGTTTCCTGATTCCTGGGCATTCCTAGTGATGCTCCAGTCACTAGAAAAAAGAGCTGTAAGTCTGTGATCCCAGCATTCAAGGGAGCTCTGAAACCCAGGTGGTAGCTACTTTTACCCCACATTCAGCCAGAGAAAGGGCAGAAACACCCTAGCATGGAAAGTGCTTTGAAAATAGTAACTATTTAAAAAAAAAAATAATAATAATAGCTGATATTGATTAGGCACATGCCCTATGGTAAGGCCTATAGCAAATCACCCCATTTGATCTTCACCATAACCCTGTAAGGGTAGTGTTATAATTATCCCTATTGTACAGATAAGAAAACTCATGCTGAGTATGGCTAAATGTCTTCCCAAAGTCTTGCTATAACAAGCGGCCGAATCAGAACCTAAACCCGAGATGGACTCCAGTGTGTCAACCACGTACTACACTATCTCCTTCATTTCTTAGTTGATATCTACTGTACCACAATCTGTCACTTGTAAGTTCTGAGACAGGAGGAGGCTCTGTGCTAATTTGTCCTTATAGAACACAGTAGGAAGTAAGTAGCCATGCAATGCTTGCTGTTGACCTGAACACTATTCTATCCCTCCTGCAGAAAATCTAAATCAATTTAATAAACATTTCTTGGTTTGCCACTTTGCTCAAAGCACCATGCTTAGGTCTGGGAAAGATAAAGAGGTGAAGAAAATATGCTACCTATCCTCGAGTAGCTTACCTTTCAGTGGAGAGATAAACATGCAGAATTTACTCTATAATACATCAATGTTGTAACAAAGGTAGACCCAGAGTAGACTCTGACAGCACACAAGCCAGAATAGATTGATGTTGCTAACAATCAAGTTCACATAATGGATCTAAATCAAATGTCCTTGAAACAGTAGGCTCCCTTGCACACTACTATGCCCTGTGCTGGGTAAATGTGTAAGGGTTATCACATTCAGTTATAACAACACTGGAGGTAGGTGCTCTTACCCCACCCTTACTTGTTCTCTCCTAAGTTTCCTTTTATAAACAGGAAACTTAGAAGAGAACAAGTAGTGACTGTCAAAAGTCACACAAATCCTGTGTGGAGGAGCTGGGATCTAAACCAGGTGTGTGAGCCCAGGTCCTCCTAAATGAGCGAGGCTTTTATGACTGGGAATACCTGTGTGAAAGGAACTAGAAGAAGAGGAACCCTGAGTAAACCATCAGATCACAAGGTCAATCTAATTTCAAGTGAAGGTGGGAAGAAGAAAAGGTTGGGTGGACATATCCTAGACTGCTGCACAGTCTAAGGAAAGTTCAGCAAAGCCAGCAGGGAGCCTTTCAGCCAATGCTGGCCAGTAAAGGAGTCGGGTGTTTCCCAGGAATGGGTGTGCCTTGGTGTCCCCACCACACTCAGTCATTGGCATGTGGAAAGGGCCTGCCCTGGGCCAGTCCACCATCACCAAAGAAGAGGGTCATATTGGGAAAAAGAGGCCATTCCCCCCATAGCCACATAAAAGGTGAGATGAGGTTTCTAGAAAAAAAAAATGAGCCTGGGCAGACCAACATTGTGTCCAGGAAGTACATACCTCTCACTCTTTCTTAAAGAGGCAGCCACATCAACAAGGAATACAGGTCTCTTGAAACATGCACCTTGTCCTTTGGTTGTAAAGTCACACCCCAAAGCACTGAATAGATCTCATGACACTCAGTTTGCTTGGCTCCTAGAGATAAAAGGCTGACCCAACTCTCCTGGAATTTGAACTTGTGATTCCCTGAAGTAAAGAGATATCCAAGTTGATACCGAGACACCTAAATCATCCTCTGTAATTTCACATATCCCCAGGCCAAGCCAGCAAAATTGCTACAGCACATCCTTTTCAACAGGTAAAGAACTGATATCTGGCCCATCTCTCCAGTCATCCACTGCTCTTTCTTTCCCATTTTACCCTATTTGGGAGAAGGTCAATGCTGAGTTAGGACTTTATGTATGCTGTACAATAGGCTGCTAATATTCCATGCTGGATGATATTTTCCCAGTATTTTTTATAGGGTGCCAATCTTTTCTTAGACTTTATGTCATACAATGCTTAACTTGTTTGGAGTGGGTGGAGATGGAAACATAGTCTATTGAAAACATCATTGCTTCCTCCCTGAAATTTAAAGAAACTATTATATTATCATCCTTGTTTTACATTCTATCTCGCAGGCAAAATCTCATAAAGATATGCAGGGAGAAAAGAAGGGGTTATAAGATCCAGGGGGTTAGCTTTTGCTAACTGAATACTGTGCACTAGACCACAATAAGTAGTCATGACAAATAGGGCCCAGGTCCCACTTGTGGTAAGGGAGAGCAGCCACCCTCCTAGCTGACAGTGTTCTGCCCCAGGGCACTGCCTTACTCTCTAAACCAGCATCATCTACCACCCTGGGATCACAGGGTGGTATCAATTATTGCTCTTGGAAAGAGATTTGAACTCTGAGGCACCAGATGTTGTTTTACCTCTTGGGGAGGCAAGATAGCAGAGTGGCTAACTGGGGAGCTCTAAAGTCAGAAGGAACTGGTGCAAATCCCAACCACTGTCACATACATCATCACTGTAAGAAATCAGGCAAGTGTTCACCCTTTCCAAGCTTCAGAGCCCTTAAATGTAAAGTGATCACGATGCCAGTACTCATCTCGGAGAGAATTATGATAACTAAATAAGAAAATATATGCAATTAACTTACATAATACAACACCCAGCACATAACAAATGTTCGAGCAAGGGGAACTGTGGTTATTTCAGTCCTAGGTCTATCAATTTGTTCCTCTATGACCTCAAGCATGTTACTAAATCTTAGCGAGCCTCAGCTTATAAATGGGACTAATATAAATAATGTCACTTCACCTTACGAGGTGGTTGTGAGGGTCCAGTGAGATTATTCTGTAAACTGTAAAGCTTCTGCAAATGTTAAGAAAGATTATTATTATTGCTATTATTAATATTAGTCCTCAGTTATTTTCTTAATTGAAAAGTTTGTGGATAGCTTTCCAGAGGAAAGCTCAGAGCTGGGATAAAAGCCAGAAGACAATGAGAGAATGTGAATGGCATCTTCAGGGCCTCTTCTAGCTTCCTAAATATCTGTGTGTGTATACAATGTGTAATAACATATATCACAAATTAAGCCCTTCTCAAACTTAATTTCTAATGAGTTCGTTAATCCTTCCTTCAGAAGGATAAATTTCTTTAGTTGACCCCAGTGAGCTGGAGGATCAACTTTTTTTTTTTTTTTAATGGTGTTACCTTCCCTGGTGTCAATAGGAAACAGTATTTACTCACTGCTGTTTTCCTTTCAAAAATCTGTCTAGTTGTATACTAGAAACAGTTTCAGCTGGTTTGTTTGTCTTGGACAAACTGTTGAAGTGAAAAGTTTTTGCTTGGCTGAATGCGGGACAGTTTCATAACCCTTGAAGAAGTGCACTGAAGGTGGGTGCCAGCTCGAGCGATGGTTGCTTCTAACGTGCCTCCACTTGCTGCCCATTGTCAAGGGTGGCCAGTGTAATTAAGTTAAGACAATGAGCAAAGCAACAGATGCAACTGAGACCGAGTCCCTGAGTGCTTTTGTTTTGACACTGTCATTGTCTGCAACAAAGAAGTCACATGTGGGAGCCTGGGAAGAGAGCCAAATGCAAACCAGACGACATCCCAGCTGGTTTGAATGGCCTCCACCGTACACGTGTGTGCATGGGAACCGTGCTCCTTGGAGCAGCATCTGCTTTACTCAAGTGAGTTTCAGCCCATGGCTTTGCTGTGATGCTGAGACAGACCCAGAAGAAATAGACCAGAGGATCCCTCTGCTCAGACTTTGCACTTTATACCTTTTGCTTTGAGGGAACAGCAAAGGAATCTCTCAGTTGGGGACAAAAGATAAAATCTACATGGATGGCTAATTTAACTTTAATTCTTTTTGCTACAGCCACCATTAATTTGAAGAGTGAAGCATAAAAGATACTTTACTATTTTCTTCTGGAAATTTGGAATTAACTTGAACTTGAGAGGAAGAATGGAGCTTAAACACTTCATGAGGCTTTCTTTTATCAATTCATTCTTGAGCATTTTCTTAGTTTGGGCATTGCAGATTCTTATAAATCTTTTTTTAAAGCTGATATGCTTCTTAAACAGAAAAAAGGTAAAATTCAAATCATTGTGTTTCTCTACCTGTCAGTTAATTTGATTACTAGTTTGGCAGTATCCTTAATAATTACTATTATGGGGGCTTTGATGAACCACATACTATTAACAGGGCTGACTGAGAACTGAACAGAATGTTTCAAAGAGTTTGAGAACATTAGTGATGCTACTCTGTGGCCCATATGTCTTTCCTTCATTTTTCTAGGGAACCCCTATAAGAAAGAAGCATAAGATGTAAGACTAGGAACACAAGTTTACTGGTAGCTTAATGATAGATGCTTTGTACCACAACGAATGCATGCCAAGTGGACTTGTATGATATTTGAGGAAAACATGCCAGGATTTCAAACAGATGGCATTTCAAGCTATTCTGTACAAATGCACAGTTTCTTCCCACCAGCTTTCTTCGTAGTGGCCACTGAGCTCACTATTTTAATAAATGTTTTTACACAATGATGCCATCTTTCTTCTATTCAGTCAGTACAGGATATTGACCATCAATTCACAAAGTGCTAGTGACCTTTCATGAAGGACTTGGTGATAACGCTAATGTTCCAAGCAGAGCTGAAAAACATGTGTGAGAAAAATTGCCAAAATCCCTGTGAGCCTTAGCCAGTGGGTATTATTTCCAAGGAGTGGTAGCTGACTTTCCCCAGTCTCAGTATTAAAACCTTTCACCCTCTCCAGATCTCAGGTCTGAGTGGCCTCTAAGGTGCCTTAGCTCCTAACAAATGTTGTGATTGGGTGGGCATTCATTACCTTAGCCAGAAGAAACAGTTTGCAAATTCCAGCTCCCATGGTGAGAAATCTTATTTTTGGTCTTGATGGAAACATATTCTAGATGAAAGAGATACTGTGGCTCCTTAAACTTCATTTTATACCAATAATTTCCCATTATATCCTCCTACAGAGGGCCCTCCAGCAAAGGTAAAACCAAGAAAAGAAGTACCTTAAGTTTATGCATGTAAATGCCATTTCATTCTCTATTTTTTCAAATCTCCTTGTCTAAATTCTTTGTTATTCAAATATATTCAAGGATAAAATATAGTTACAGGAAAGTATGACTTGGTTCTGTACATCATGAGGGGTTCCCTCATATTCATTCATTTAATTCATTCTGCAGATATTTCCTGAGCACCTGCAATATCCTGGACACTGTTCTAGACCCTGGGGCTAGTCTCTGCTCCCAAGTGGCTTATATTCTAAAAAAACTCAATATTCCTCATATGATAGTACTGCTTACGGATGAGTAGACGGTAGCACCAAAGCAAGGAACACAGGATTTCTAGTCCTAGAATGGTTACTTATCAATAAAGATAATAATAGGAAGATAAAAATGAGTAAATCATCATCAAAATAATAATAGCAGCTAATGTTTTTGTAGTACTTACCATGTGCCAAGCTTATCACAAGTGCCTTTACATTAATTATTTAATATTTAATCCTATGATGCAGATACTATTATTGTTCTATTTTATGGATGAAGAAACTCAGAAACAAGAGATTGTCACTTGCACAAGTTCACATAGCTAGAAATTAGAAGAGCTAGGATTTGAGTAGAATGTCTGATTTTACAGATTCAAAATTAATTACAAAACTTCTCAATCTTCTACTTCTAAAACTCCGCCTCTCTCTAGAGGAAGAAAAAAAATCTCCTTTTTACAAAAATTAAACAGAACAAACTCCAACAAAACAACAGAGGATGATCCCAAAATGTGATAAATGTGATCGATTTTTGTTGTTGTTGTTGATATTAGGAAAAGATCTACAGGCCAGAAAGCTGGATTTTTCAGGATCCCCTTTCTGTCGATGAATTTGTGATTGAGGCAGATGGAGAGAAATGCATCTGTGTGTGATTATAAAGCAATCTGTGGTATTCATATCACCAGCAGTACACAGAAAAGGACTGAGTGAGGTTTGGCCAAAATATTAAAGGCCTGTCTACCTATATATGGTCTTTTCAGGAAAACCAAGGCTCCAAGTGTCTATTAGTTTGACTGGTAAGGCACACAATATGAAAGGTTAAGACTCAATGATAGAAAGAGATGGGTACATAAAGCCTCATCAAATTCATGCCACTTTTCTCTCTCATTTATAGGAAGTACATTTGAAGAACGCAAGTAGAGGGAGTGCAGGAAACAAGAACTACAGAATGTAGGAAGAGCCTCTTGAGGAGTGAAGAGTGACATGCCACCACAGGATCCTTTGCTCTGCACGAGTTACCTGTTGACCATTGGAACCACCTACCAAAAAAGAAGTTTGATAACATTTAAAAGATGGGCATTCCCCCCAATGAAATACACAAGTAAACATTCCAACATTGTCTTTAGGAGTGATTGTTAAAAGCTTTGCACCTTGCAAAAATGGTCCTGGAGTTGGTAGATTGCTGTTGATCCTTTATCAATAATGTTCTATAGAAAAAAAAAAATATATATATATATATCTTAGTCCCTGACTCTCAAGAGCCACAAATGCATGGGTGTTGTATAGATCCAGTTGCACTAAATTCCTCTCTGAATCTTGGCTGCTGGAGCCATTCATTCAGCGGCCTTGTCTAAGTGGTTTATGAATTGTTTCCTTATTTGCACTTCTTTCTACACAACACAGGCTGTTTGTTTTATAGTGTCTGATAATCTTGTTTGTCTGTCCCCACCACCTCTCCTCATAACTTTTATATTTGCCGAATTTGGCCTCCTCAAAGCAGCAGCAAATAGTTAAGTAGCACAACAATTTTTAACCCACAAGATTCCATCTGTGGTATTTGTACCAAATATAAGTTCGATGCATTTATTTTAGACACAAAGCTTTATTTTTCCACATCATGCTTACAAAAATAATGCAAATAATTGCAACTTTGAGGCCAATCATTTTTAGGTATATGTTTTAAACATAAAAAGTCTCTTAAACTCTAAATGGTTCCCTCGAATGATGACTTAGCGTGCAACCTGATTAGTAACTTTTCTCTTTTTATTTTTTCCATATAGAGCACTATGTAAATTTAGCATATCAATAATACAGGATATATCAAACAGTATGTAAAACTCTGTTTTTTAGTACAATGGTGCTATTTTGTAGTTTGTTATATGAAAGAGTCTGGCTGAAACGGTAAAAGGTGAAAGCAAAATAAAAGGAAGTCCGGAGCCAAAGATGAGACAAAGGGGAAGAGTACTGAAAAATCCATCTCTTGGGGAAGAAAGAAGGTAGAGTCCCCCCAGTTATGCCTTCCAAGAGGAACTTGAGACACAAAAGTCCACTGATTCAAATTTGACTGGCGAGTCCAGAGAGGAAGCCATGGAATGGGAAGAGCAGAAGGCTAGGGATTTTAACAGTCCTGGTTTCTTTTTCTCACTGAAGAAACAGTATCTGTCAGCTCTGCCATGGACTCACCACTGTGTGACCTTGGGCAAGTCACTTCACCTCTCTGTGCCTCAGTTTCCTCATCTGCAAAATGGGGGCAATACGTCATCTACCTACCTCAAAGGGGTGGTATGAGGATTAAAAAGACAAATCTTCAGATTTTTTACCCTGGGTTGCTAATGAGGGTACAACAAAAGAGCCCTTGCATTGCTGGGATGGAATTCTATAAACAACCCATTCACGGCATAACTACAGATTGGTTAACCAAATGCTCCTGACATCTGAATTCTTGTCAGTGAAGCTATCCAATTAAACTATCCAACTAACTAGTTTTTAAAAGCTCAATCTCTTTTAAAACGCTTTTCAAAGTAAGTTAGAAACATTTGATTTACAATTTAATTTTAAATTCTGTATTTGGATTTATGAATATAAAAATAAGTGAAAAGAAAGGAAAAGAAGAAAGGAGAAAAACAAAAAGATTTCTCTATGAGTGAAAAGGGGAATTAATTATTCCATTTGTTAGCACTCACTGACTCTTCCAGGCAGTTTGCTATCTGTCTACTAATACCTCTTTTAATATTATAAATGATACTTTATTCATTATGAAAAATACATTCATTCCTTCTTTCTAGGAAATATAAGAAAAATGATCCAAGGTTTTAAATATTGGAATAATATCTAATAAAAGTCACAAAATTACTTTAATGAACTTCATTCTTATTCTTAACCGTACATAAATATACACATTTCTTTTATTTTTGTTAAAATATGCTCAACTAGAGTTGCTAGTTGAGTGGCAAAAATTTCCTTCACAACTAGAAATTTCCCCTATGTCTGCTTGGAAGGGTAGTGCATAGCTCTCTATAGATGTGTCTTATCCATTCAACTGAAAATTGGTATCAAGAAAATCGAAGGGTGAGGACAGGCCCCTTGTAGCCTAGAAAATGGGTCCCTGTCTGTGGATCAAGATTTTATTAGAACAATCAATCATCCAGCATTCAGATGTTTTTATCCACCTTAGAACTTTTTGGTAAAAAGCACTCAGACTTGATTATTTCATGCAAATTTTATTCTTTATATTCTTGGAAAGTGTATATGAAGAACAAAAATAACAATTTTAGTTTTCTACCCACTGGATCATCTCAGGGTTCAGAGGCCAGAAAACAAAACAAACAAACAGAAAGACTTCTGGATTTCTGAATGTATGCAAAAACAAGGCCCTATTTAGTGGAGCACTCCTGTTCAGTCAATAAGCATTTAAACTCTCAGTCCAGAGTTATTTGGATTGAGCACCTAGAGTCACCTGAGCAGTGTTCTGATCACTGTGGACAGATGAAAAAGAAACTACATGACATTTTTGCCCTCTGCCTGTTTTCCAGACACATGGGTCCTGTGAAATGAGATACTGGATCCCACTTCCCAAAATGGCACTTCTGATTTTTATTTTTTGTTCCCAGTGTGTACCTTTTAAGATGACTGACACTCAGCAAAACTTTACAGGCAATCTCCTGCAGACTTACAGGTTTTCTGACATAGTTGGATATGGTAATTCTAAGAGTGTCTATGATTTATCCTATTCATTTAATTCTATTCATACTCAAAAATCTCCCAATGAGGAAAGCTTAAAGCTTAAATATGCGATGCCATGTTATCTTTTTAAACTTTTTCCAACACGCAATCCTTCACAACTGGTTATAAATCAACTAATTAAAAATGACTAATTATACTAACTCACTATTTTATTTTTAAATGATTTAAAACCAGAAGACAAATTGATGACTCTGAGACTCAGTTGATGATTATACACTACAGCAGAATGATCCAAGATTGATAGAGCACCTAAAGTTTCACAGCTCAAACTGTATAGGCTTTGCTTTAGAATTATATTGCTTTAGAATTATAAAATGGAGCAATTTGAAGATGTTTATAAAAGAACGGTAAATATTGGTAAGAATGAGCTTTCAACGTATAAACTTGTATCCAATTTAATTGACAATTGACAATACCCAATAACTAGTCAGATTTTTGTTCCCACTTTCCCAAATAGAATAAAATATTATTTGAACATTTTAAGATGAAAAGGCTCCACTGAAAACGTTAATGCATCTCTTCATCAGAATCCACTCTTCTAGGGATAAGAAAATCTCTCTCTCTTTCACATACACACACACACACACACACACACACACACACACACACACACACATTCACACTCATCCTAAGAATCTAATGGAATACTGAGAAGAAATCACTTCCTTGAAAATCTTATTAAAAATAAAAAACAAAAATACCTGGCCTCCCTTGGGAATCCTTCCCCTTCTTGGAATGTCAATGTTTGTGTAGATGAAACTATCTCATGTACTGTGGCTCCAGGGTTTCTGTTACTAGTTTATACCTTTGGGAGAAGGCTTAGAATGAAAGATGTAGCACATTTTGCTTTCCCATTTATTGTTTGGCCAGCTATGCCAATGTGGTGCTATTGTTTCTTTAAGAAAGTACTTGACTAAAAAAAGAAAAAAAGAAAAAAAAGAAAGCATAGACATATTTTTTTAAAGTATGAAAACAACAATTCTATAGATAGATGGCTTAATAAAATAGCATTAGGTCTAGCCACCACCACCTTTCAACTTTTTATCACTCACAAGTAGCATACTGTTCGCCAAATTGTGAATTTTGGGGTGCAGGGGCAGGAGATGGAAATTCTTAAAAGTCAGAAGGCTCCGTTATTTTGATGGCTCTCGAACTTAGCAAAATTAGCAATGTATTATCCAATCTGAACACCTTGATCAAGAGCATGGAGTATAAATGGAAAAAGAAAAAGACCTTATAGGAAAATGGTAGAACTAAAAAGATGAGTAAGTTATTTATTGATTTTTGTGCTCTCTGCTCTAAAACAGACATTCAGCAAGTGGAGAAAATAAAAACAAAAAGAGAAAAAATACACATATTTACTTCATAAAAATCACTTCTGCCACATTTCCCTTGGGTATTTTTTTGGCATTTACTGGTTTGTAGAAGATATTCTCCCTTCACCCAAACATCTCAAAGAGCAGTAGCTCTCATAAAAAGCAATCACTGATCTCACTGGGAAATGTTGGGAAGTATTTCCTTATGAGATGAGGGTTATCTACTGATAAAGAGAAGAATTTATGAGAAATTGTTGAAAGAGATGGCTAACAATCTGTGAAGATTTTTTTGTTTGCTGTTTTTGTTTTTGTTTTGTTTTGGTTTTTTTTTTTACTTTATACAGTCTTTATGAACATCCTAATGTTAAAAAATGACTTGGTCCTTTTGTTCTTTTTTTATATTGGAATGAGGAATGATAAGTTAAACCCACATAGATTCTTTAAAACCATATGCTAGATAGAATTGTATGTTTGACTTGTTGAAGCTATAATCAGACTATTTAAAATGTTTTGCTATTTTTAATCTTAAAAGATTGTACTAATTTATTAGAGCAGAACCTATTTGGCTCTCCTTATAAGAAAGAGAATTCCCATTCAAATCATGTGGAGTTTCCATCAATGTTTTCAAAAGATAAATCTGATTTATGTTATGGCATCATTTATTTTAAAATAGAAAAATTGTGAGTCTTTATGCCCCTCTCTTGCAAAGATCATGAAGTCCAGAATCTGAAGGGACAAAAATGAAAGGAAAATGTTGTTGAGTCTCTGTTTTTGTTTTGTTTTAAATGCTAGTGTTTAATCTTGTAGTACATATTTGCTTATTGCTATTTTAATATTTTATAAGACTTTCCTGTTAGGTATTAGAAACCGATACATAGATATCATTTTTTTGTGCAATTTCTATTTAAAAAAAAAAGAAGATAAGAAGACTAAAGTTTTAAGTGCATAAGGTACAGGATAAAGATATCAATTTAAATAACCAAGCCCTATCTGGAACAGTGCTTTTGTTTTTTAAGGAAACCTCTCACAGACAAGACAGAGGCCCAGGGGATTTGTGAAATTGTCTTTATTCCTCCCAGTCCTCCTTATTTTAGTATTTGCCTCAGAATTTTATAGAGGGCTGACCAAGCTGAAACACTAGAATTAAAGGAAACTCTTTAAAAACATGCATTTCCCATATTCCCTCTTAATGTATGATTACATTGATCTTAAACATGGTCCTTCTCTCTCTCCATTTTTCAATTGTGATTGTTACAGTCTTTCAAGAAAAAAAAAACACCTCTTTTTGTTAAAAACAAAAAAAAGAAAGAGAGAACACAAAAGTCCAAATGTACTGCCCATCTGAAATATGAGCTAAAATGAAGATAGAGTTCTCCTACTTAATAACTTGGGCTGAATCACCTGTCACTTTCAAAATGACCTTTCACAATCCTTAGAATCTGCCTTTTTTTTAATTGCCCAGGCTTAAAAGTAAACATTACTCATCTTCTTTGCCCAAAATGCACTGATGTAAGATAGGAAAAATGAAAACAGAAATTCTAAAATCCCTTCCAAGCCACCATTGACCCTACTTACTGACTCATAGCAAAGTTACTCCTGTTAATCCCTTAATCTGATTTTGTTTGGATATTTATCTTGTACCTGCTGCTAAACACCCTGCAGGAGGGACTCTGAAACCTCAAACTGTCTACTCACATCCCTTATCTGTGTCTGTGTATCATTAAATGTCTATTCAAAATATCAAAAACTTTCAAACATCATGTAGCTTATATTCATTTTACATAAAGGCCCCAAATATCATGTCAGATCTCCTTTTGCTAAGAGAGGTAATGAACTATGAGAATTGGGATTACATCATGGATTTTGCCTCATGTATTTTTATCACACTATAGGCCAAGTGTGATAAGCAAACTTACAGACACTGAATTAATTTTCCCTGCTATTTTGAAACCAGAAAATAATGATTGGTCATTCATTATATCTGTCTTAGTTGAAAAGCATGTTTTTATTAAATTAATTCTGATCGTATTTGAAATTATTATTCAATTCACTTATGGCAGAGGAATATCAATCCTAATGACTTCTAAAAATGTAACTAACTGAATCATTATCTTACATTTACTGTTTAATAAGCATATTTTGAAAATGTATGGCTAGAGTGTCATAATAAAATGGTATATCTTTCTTTAGTAATTACATTAAAATTAATCATGTTTGATTAATTAGTTTTTTTGGATAATGTTGGTGTAATGTGTCATTTCTTAAGAATTCTACTATTATATAGCATTTTTATTAAGGTCATTGCAACAAATAAACATGAATACATACTCAGAAAAATAAAACTAATCATATGCCAAAATGGAGCTATCTTATAGAAGTTACAGATATTTAAAAATAAATGTTTCAAAGGACTTCTGCACACCATGTAAGAAATCTATGCATTATACAATATATGCATTACAATAAAGGATGTTAAAGTAACTGACCCTACTCACTGTAAGCCAATAGTAAGTTCTATGATACAAACTGGGAAAAGATTTTCTTGCCAAAAAATCCAAACATATCATATAGGGCATATAATATATAAATGGCATTTAATACATTTCCATATCAAGAGATTTTATAAGAATGTGATCTCTCAGCATTCAGTTTTTGTTCCAATAAATCTTTCTAATTCTTTTACTGAATAGACACTTTGAATATCAAACTCACAACAGCATTTGTAGAAGTACAAGGCATAAAGATTAGTAATTTCCCTCTTGTCTAAAACTATCTCATTCCATTTTCCTTTTTTTGTTTTTAATCTACCATTAACTATTTGGAAAGTTACCCAAATATAAAAAAGGCTCACAAGTTTTATACTTAACTTTAAGAAAATAATACTAAAGTTTTCTTTAATATTTTCCTACATGCCATTGATAGCCTAGCTCACCTTGACTCCCAAACTTGCTCCCTTGAAATTTCCATGGATCTCCCTGGGACTAACATGCTTCAGATTCCCCCTTCCTCCAAATTTCCTGTTCACACTCTCAGCATTTTGCATCCTGTGGCCATGGTCTTCATGATCTTCTGTATTACTTTCTCTTCCCCTTCCCCATCCAGAACAATGCATTTCTCCTTTCATTCGTACTAGACTAATCTAGCTACACCCTTTCACTAAAAGGTTTATAGATAATGAAGTTGGAGGCAATTAAGCTCAGGGCAGAAAAAGGCTTCCAATTCAGTGTAAACATCACTATTACCACAAAGTCATTGAGGAATTTCTGGCTGCTCATGTACCTCTTCTTATCTTAGTAAGATCCCTTCCTCTCTTCTGCAAACTCTCCTAAGAACTACTTTCTATCCAATTCTTCATCCCCTCCCTTAGAAAGAATTTGCAAGAAAATTCTATTATGTTCTTATGCAAAGCAATCTTCCTCCATCACAGCTCTTCCATGGTGGGGGTGGGTGCAGGGCTGGCTCACCTTTTATTACTGAATATGTCCAAAGGTGTTTTTTCCTAAATAAAGAGCAATTCTATCCCTAAGAGGAATTCTATCTTCCTTCAAAGTCACCTACATCAAATTACAGCCCCTTTTAAAAATAGTATTATTTTCTTCCTATAGGATCTTTACTAGTGATAATTATCACCACTCTGACAATAACAATGATTAGTATTTGCTGGCACTTACTGTGGATCAGTCATTATGCCAAGTAGTTTAACTATATTATCTCATTCCTTCTTATAAAAATCCTATGCATCAGACACTATTGTGAACACTGCTTTTCAGATGAGGAAATGGAGGCTCAAAGACATTATTTAACTTACTGAAGGTCACAGACATGCAGAGTACGCTTGAATCTGTGCTTTTCCTACTTCGTTATTCAGATATAAGGACAGCTCAGAATACTGACTGATACCTTTTTGTTCAAATTTGGTTTTACATGCTACAGGCAGAGATATAGCTAATTGCACCTTTGAGTGATAAACTATTTTTGAGTATATTGTCAAGATAAATAAGCATTTCTGCATAGTAACCAATGTATGTAACTGCACAGCAACCAACATATCTAATGTATTGTTACCCACTGCCGTTCCTCTACTCATTCACCTTCACATTGCAATGCCAGTTCTGGATAGTACTTCCCATTGTGTATGTAACATCCAAGGGTACACCAATCTCAGGATACCTGAGTGAAGAAGGTTATGTCTTAGCCCTTATACAGTCCAAGAATAAACCATTTTCACATAAGTGAAACTAGAAGCTGATCATAAAGAATCTTACCAAGAGCTCTGGCAACAATCCACCTATTTTTCTCTTGATGGCTTATCAAAGTCAGCGTGGTTTCAAGGGGCATGGTTGAATCAGGGCTTCCAGAAAAAATAAGTGGACTCATGGTCTGGAATTTCATGAGACCTAAATTCCTATATCCTTGCCCTTCAAATTGTGCACAGTCAGCTCACACTAGGGGTTCCCATTGGTTGCAGTGCTGGCCCTAGATGGCATTTTGGAAACACATTGGGATCCTTGGGGTTGTTGCAAGGATTGGAGAAAGCGTTTCTGGCATTTATTGGGCAGGGGCCAGAACCTCAGACATTTCCTGTAGGTGATATCCTTGTTTATAATCACTTAGATCTAGAATATAATTTAGGTCTAGAATAAAATTTATTTATATACTTAAAGTATTTTTGCCTGATTTTATATAAACTGAATATTTTCAGGAATGCAATTACCATGTAAACTAAGAGAAGGTTATACTTTCTTTTGTTTAGAACTTTACCAGGTGTTATCCACTGCTTTAGAATATTTCATATCAGTGGCAATGCTAATTGTGCTACTTGAATCTCTCCGCTCTGCACCTGTATTAGTTTGCACATGCAGCTGTCACATTGGTGATTCTCCACTTAGGTGTAAACATCTGATCACTTCATTATGTTTTCTGTAGAGTTGTGCCTGAGCATTCTATCTTGTAATGCATATTATGTTATTATAAACTTTCTTCCATTTATTTCTCCTTTATATTACACTTTAGGCATCATTTTTATTTTTGTTGAAATTGTATATGTTGATATTATCTATGAATTTTACTTGGGGACATTAATGGGTATATCATAAGATATTTGTTATAAAAAGGGGAACTTTGAGTCTGATAGGGTTGAACTACTAGACTATCTACATCAATCATGACCCTCCCTGGGTCATAATGGCACATGAATGGCAGAGCCTTTGCCCTCTTCTCAGTAAGTCATCCTAAGGGCAAAGCTGAGCAGAAAGCTTATTTCTTCCTCACCTGTTTGTGAATAAAGATTAATCCTCTTTGGGATCCCATAAACGATAATGGTTATGGTTAATACAACATCTGGTTTCTAAATGTTCTTTTCTTCACCTTGTGATGGGATGAGATGATTTGGGAAAAAAACAATCACTAAAAACAGAAACAGATGTAAATTGGATGGATATGAGACAATTCCAACAGTACATCAGAAGTAAAATTTGACCTTGGACTTCAACTAAGGTAGGAAATGCGGCCTGGCAGGGAGGTTTCTCTTTTAAGTTAAAGAGAAGAGTGTTAAAGATATAGTAACTGTCCTAACTCTACTTATTTAACTCAGTAGCTTCAGGTTAGCCCCCAGAGGGGTTTCACAGGGGACAATGAAGAGGGTCTTTCAATCCAAATAGAAATGTAGAGCGTCATAGGCTCTATTCATGGCAACTTCTCTATCTAAGTGCTATCACTGAACCTATCATTCCACCCCATACATGTGGAGCTGTCTTTCCCAACCCCAAATCTGTAAGAGGTAAAAGAGAGATTGGGAGAGGGTGATTGAAAGGGAAGGAAATAACAATAAGAGAGGAAGAAATATTACCCAGGATTTTTCTCCCCATCTTATTTCGTCCAGAGCTTCTAATTCAGCTACCCTTATATGACCTAAAATACTCAAAGCTAAACCTATCCTAGAACCAAATCTCTCCTTATTCTTTTGCCTCTCTCTGTTTTACAGGTTAATTGGAAATAGAGACATTCCCATCCCTCTCCCGTCTCCCATTCCGATTCTCTTAGACTGCTAATATTGAAAAATCTTTTCTGGTATCTTTAAACTTCATTGCTATAGTAAAAGGTACAATGAAATAATTTAATACAGATTTATGCCAAAATGTGCTGGTTGTTTACCTGTTTGCTCCCATCTTCATTTCCCAACATTCCCTTGATCTTCTCAATTTCACAAGGGACTGCATTTCTCAGCACCTATGTATGCTCTCTGGGTTCTGGGTAAGTTTGGCCAATAGGAGGCACTAGCAAAAGAGGGAGGATAGTAGGAAGAAGCCAGGGTATTTTTCCCCTTTTCTCTCTGCTTCAAACAAGATCTTCAGCAATAGTTGCAGCTCTTCCCTCCATGGTCTCTGCCTTCCAGTACAAGCAGAACCCTGTTGCCCCAATAGACCTAGATCCATCCAGATGGTTTTTCTAGCTTCTGTCTGTGTGTTTCTAGTCCTAAGAATGGGGGTGACTTCCTAATGTTGTTAACCTGTGGGTTGATTCCCATCCCTTATTTAACTACTCATCACTTTCATCATCTGTATTAAATCCTCTCTATTTAAAATACCTAGAATGGTTTCTGCACTCCTCACTGGGTCCTAACTAATATAAACAGGAATAACATAGTGTGGTAAGAGACATGAGTGCTGAAATCAAGCAGATGTGCACTGTGTCATGGCTCTGATGCTTCTAGCTGGGTGTTTTGGACAAATTAAAACAACTTCTGTGGGGCTTGGTTTCCTCTTATAAAATGATAACACTAATATCTTCCTTATATTAGTATTTGAGGATTAAACATTATCGTATAATAGTTTCTAAACTTTTAGATTTCTCAAGATAGAGAATTTCCAAAAATAAAAGGAGATTTTGGGAGAAATTGACATAGGATAACAAAATCTTTTTGTCTAAAACAACAACATTAAAAAATAACCACCTATCATTACCATTGTGGCATGAAAAAGGAATTAATTTTTTAAAAACATAGCTTAAATGTAATCTAAGAATAAAGGGCAGTTCCTTAAATTAAATAAATTAAGCTTTATGGAAAACTCATCATATAATCTTTATTTTTTTCATCTTTTTAATTTTTCTGTGGCTAGGTGAAACCACTGGCATAGTCCAGCACTAAGTCTGTTCATCAGCTCTTGTTTTGTGCAGTTTCTGGCATTTTTACTATTACTTATATTATCACTATTTCTGTCATTATTATTAAGAACGAAAGTACTAATTAAGGATCTAAAATACTCATGGTGGCATTCTCTCCATTGGCTTTGTCACACCCTTTTCTATGTACACTCTGACTCACGGCCCCAACTTCTCTGACACTGACCAAGTGACCACCTTTCCCTCTAATTTGATTTTGACTTGGTAAAAAAAATAAGGTAAAAAGTATTGATGCAAATTCTCACACCACAAAGCAGATGTAAAGTTTCAAGTCTAGCATTTTCTTGCTGTGCCATTATAATTCTTTCCCTTTCTTTATTCCAGCCCAGCCCAGTCGAGCCAGCAGAGTTACAACCTTTTCATATAATGACTTTTAATTTATTTTATATTTTCAGCCTGTTCCTGTATAATACCAAAATAATTACTCATCAATGTAATCAATTCAAAGGAACAATGCAAATAAGTCAGTTGTTTGTCATTATACACAAACCAAACACCCATACTTTTTCAACCAGTTTTCCTGGATTTGTCAACATATAATTTTAGTTATTCTGCCTGTTACTTTTAGTCATATTTATTTCACAGCATATTCCTCTAAGACATTGGTATTATTCTTAGCAATCTATTAAGTAGTATTTGATGGTCTAGGCTGTTACTCTTAAGCCTTTTAAATTTTTCATAATGTGAAATAATAGAAATATCCCTGTTGTGGCAAACTCCATTCCCTAAAAGAAAAGTAAACCTATTTTCAAGTCCTTCTTAAGCCACAGGGATTTATTTTGAATCTTTCAGTATGTGTGTAACATTATTACAAATCCTCTTCATGGTCACTTTTGCAGGACTCAAGGTGTATCAGCAAACTGAAAAAGAAATTTGAGAATCTCTCGGATTGATTTTCAAAAATGCAATATCCACAGAAACAGACTCTAGATGCTATCCCAGCAAGCGCTGGTAACTGTGTACTTATGAGGAAGATGCCATCTGCGGGTCTGTCAGAGGGCTGTTCTGTGGATATCGCCATTCTTTTAAAAAAACACTACCCATTCTATGCCATATCCTTCTATGACCACTTCACAAGAATTCTGTGTCAAGCTAAAGCATTCTGATAAGAAAAATGTGTCAGTGAAAGGTTTGCTTAGAGAGTTTTTTGGGAACATTCATGCTCTTTAGGGTTTATCTGGACAACATTAGAGAGCTAATTCCCAAAGTCAAACTGATAATACTCCAACACTTACAAGCAGACACTTGCACCGAAGAACCATATACTCCTGTATCATCACACTGCCCTTTATTCAAGAAGTAAATGAATATAAGAAGACAGATGTGAACAGACATGAACATGATAGTTCCATGTGTGTTTGTTCATGGTGTCATCTCTGAAAATGTGACCGTTGTCCCAAGAGCTGAGAGAGGAAGACAGACAAAGATTCCTGAATAAGCAACCCAGATAAACCCACGTGGAGCTATTATTCCAGTAGTTTAAATGGATTGGACACACACCTGCTCAGACTTTCTCACTGGTCCCCCTTGGGACTAATGCTACACAGTTTTGAGACAAGTAGACAGAATTAGGGGTGAAGTCTATGAACCATGGAATGCAATTTTCCTCTCCATGAAACTAACTGGCCCTTCTGGGGATCAAACCCATGACCTTGGGCTCATTAGCACTCCACTCCAACTATGCCCAAAACAAATACAGGTTTGAAGCCAGAAGAGCTTCAAACCACATATAAAAATGTAATCAACAGAGCCACAGGGAAACACATAAAGTAAACACTTTCTATATAGGCAAAAAGAACAGAAGATTTGGAAAGAGCTTACATTCTCTGAATCCCTTAGTCATCTGAAGGCTTACTGGAAATTTCCACGTGGATATCATCCAAAATTTTGACTTCAACCCATTTTGCTCTCTCAGTCTCCACCTCTAAAGGCAATTTACTATTTGGAACTTTCAGTCTATGGCATCATAATTCACTCAACCAAGTTCAGAACCTTGAAGTTGTCCTTAGCAACACATTCAACCATCCAATGCATATTCAGTCCAGAACAAAATCCACTGAGGTTATTATTCAAAAATCCCTTATATCTCTCCTCTGCCTATCCCCAAAGGCAGTACCTTAGTCCAATCCTTATTGCCTTCTGGACATTTGTAATAACTGTCTACCAGCTCTCATCTCTCAATCCATTTTATATATCATTCTTGAAATTTTGCTTAGCATATATTATTAAAAACTTCAATAGCTCCCATCCCAACTTGATATCTTACTTTTTCCCAATATTTATTACAACTAAACTATTCAGGAGGAGGTGGAGCAAGACAGCTGAAGAGAAAACAGCGATCATCCCTCTGCATGAACACCAAATTGAAGAACTATCCAAGCAAGCAAGCACCTTAAGAAGAACGAAAAATCAGGCAGTAAAGCTAAGGGAGAATCTTCTTCCACTTAAGCAAAGAAAAGGGAAAAATTCACAGGACTTTGTGTTGCAACTTGGGTACCAGCTCAGCCATGGTAAAATAAAGCCAACTCCTGAAGCCCCTGAGCTCAAGCTTCCTGGAAGGCATTTCCGGACCTGCCCTAGGCCAGAAGGAAACATGCTTCCCTGAAAGGAAGGACCCAGTCCTGGCAGGATTCACTACCTGCTGACTAAAGTGCCCTTGGCCTTAGAATAAACATCAGAGGTAGCCAGGCAGCAGTCATCATAGGCATTGAGTGAGACTGGGCTGGCTTCAGGTGTGATGAGAGGCTGGTGGCCACAGAGGAGTGCCCATGTCACTCCAGCAGCCCAGCACAAAAAGTGAGGGAAGAGAGTGAGAGACTTGCCTGGTAATCCAGGAAATTCTCCAGTATCTTACCCGAGTCCACCAAGGTCATACTATGAGGAGTCTGCAAGAGTTATAGCATTACTGGGCTTGGAGCACTCCCTGTCCTGATACAGTTGCAGTGACAAGTTAGATCACAATACTCAATTCCCTTTGAATATCTGGAAAGAATGGAAAACCTTCTTAAGAAGGATGTGTTCAAATAAGCCCAAATGTGAAGATTAAAATAAATTAATTCTTTAATGTCCCAACATCGACAAACATCCATAAGCATCAAGAACATCTAGGAAAACATGACCCCACCAATCAAACTAAATAAAGTACCAGTGACCAATCCCAGAGTGATGGAGATATGTGACTTTTCAGCCAAAGAATTCAAAATAGCTGTCCTGAGGAAGCTCAAGAAACTTCAGAGAGAACACAGAGAAAGAATTCAGAAGCCTATCAGAGAAATTTAACAAAGAGATTGAAATAATTTTTAAAAATCAGGCAGAAATTCTGGAGCTGAAGAATTCAATTGACAAACTGAGAAATGCATCAGAATCTCTCAACAACAGAATTGACCAAGAAGAAAGAATTATTGAGCTTGAAGACAGGCTATTTGAAAATACACAGTCAGAAGAGAAAAAAGAAAAAAATCATAAAAAAATGAAGCACACCTAAAAGATCTAGAAAATATTGTTAAAGGGGTAAATCTAAGCACAATTTGCCTTACAGAGAAGGTAGAGAGAGAGATTGGGGTAGAAAATTTATTCAAAGAAATAACGACAGAGAACTTTTCAAACCTAGAGAAAGATATCAATATTCAGGTACAAGAAGGTCATAGAACACCAAGTAGATTTAAGCCACACAAGACTATCTCAAGGCATTTAACAATCACGCTCCCAAAGGCCACAGATAAAGAAGATGTCCTAAGGTAAGCAAGAAAAAAAAAATAACATATAAAGGAGATCCAATATGTCTGGCAACAAAGTTTTCAGTGGAAACCTTACAGGCCAGGAGAGAGTGGCATGACATATTCAAAGTGCTGAAGGAAAATAACTTTAACCCTAGAATAGTATATCCTGCAAAAACATCTTTCAAATATGAAGAAGAAATGAAGATTTGCCCGGACAACAAAAGCTGACAGATTTCATCAACAACAAACCTGTCCTTCAAGAAATGCTAAAAGGAGTTCTTCAATCTCAAAGAAGAGGACACTATAACCAATAAGGAATCATCTGAAGATATACAACTCACTGGTAACAGTAAGGACACAAAAACAAAATACTCTATTGTTGTAATTGTGGTGCATAAACCACTTATATCTTGAGTAGGAAGACTCAAAAGACAAACCTATCAAAAACAACTACAACAACTTTTTGAGAGAAAAATAGTATAAAAAGATATGAATGGAAACAACAAAAAGTTAAACAGTGGGGGGGGTTCAGTTAAAGGATAGAATTTATGTTAGATTTCTCTTTGCTAGTTTGTTTGTTTGTAAGCAGAGTTGTCATATGTTTAAAATAATTGGTTATAAAATTTTTTTGCAAGCCTTATGGTAATCTCAAATTAAAAAACCTACAACACATACACAAAAAATAAAAGGCAAGAAATTAAAACATACTACCAGAGAAAATCACTTTTAACAAAGGAAGACCAGAAGCGAGTAAGAAAAAAAGGGAGGACCACAAAACAACCAGAAATCAAAAACAACATGGCAAGAGTAAGTCTTCATCTATCAGTAATAACATTGAATGTGAATGGACTAACTTCTCTAATCAAAAGACAGAGAGTGGCTGAATGAATTAAAAAAACAAGACCCAACTATATGCTGTCTACAAGAAACCCACTTTACCTATAAAGACACACACAGACTGAAGATAAAGGGACAGAAAAAGATATTCCATGCAAATGGAAACCAAAAAAGAGCGGAAGTAGCTATACTTCTATCGGATAAAATAGATTTCAAGACAAAAATTGTAAAAAGAGACAAAGAAGGTCATTATATAATGATAAAGGGGTCAATTCAGCAAGAGAATATAACAATTCTAAATATATATGCACCCAATACTGGAGCACCCAGAAATATAAAGCAAATATTATCAGAGCTAAAGAGAAAGATAAACCCCAATACAATAATTGTTGCAGACCTCAATACTTCACTTTCATGATTGGACAGATCAACCAGACAGAAAATCAACAAAGAGAAACATTGGACTTAATCTGTACTATAGACCAAATGGACCTAAAAGATATTTACAGAATGTTTCATCCAACAGCTGCAGAATATGCATACTTCTCCTCAGCTCATGGATCATTCTCAAAGATAAAATATATGTTAGGCCATAAAAAATGTCTTAATTTGATTAGATCCCACTTATTTATTTTTGTTGCTGCGGCGATTGCTTTGGGCTTCTTCTTCAAGAATTCCTTGCCTAGGCCGATGTCTGAAAGGGTCTTCCCAACGTCTTCATTTAGAATTCTTAAGGTTTCATGCCTTAGGTTTAAGTCTGTTATCCACCTTGAGTTGATTTTTGTGAGAGGTGAGAGGTGGGGGGTCTAGTTTCAATCTTCTGCAGGTAGCTGGAAGAAGACTCTTAATGGGTAGGATGTGGATGTGAGTAGAAATCAACCTATTTTTGACCAGAGACCCTGTAGAAGTTACACATTGGAGTTTATCCCTAGATTGCTAAAGCTGGTGGGCAATTACCAGTTACAAAGAACAATTGATGCCTAACACATTTTAAATAAAAGGAATGGCTTGACAGCAGTCATACTTTGTATGTTGGCATTAAAATTTTCTGAAATCTTCAATATACAGTACTAACTTAAATGAAAATATTCCCTCTATGCCTTTTTAGAAGTAATGTTATATAAGAAATATAGTGACCATATTCTAAGAGTTTCTAGAAATAGAGGTTCAAATATATTATGGATGTTGTATTATTTCTTGCATTTGCTTAAAAACATTTAAAAATGAGACCCCTGAATTTAACATGTTACCCTAACTATATTTTGACTTCCAATAACATGATACTATTTCTTTGTCATTTTTCTATTTTTATGAATTGTAGATCATCTGGTGTTCTTTATGAAAACTGGAATGAGAAGCACCAAGTATAAACCAGTAGACTACCAACAGTTGCGTGCATTAACTGAAGCACAAAAATTAGCTTCTGCCTGTACGGAGCTAAAGGTTAGAAGTTGTGTGTATTTTTTCTATTTTTAGAAAATTGAATTCCTAGGAAGTATTTACATTGAAAATGCAAAAATAAATGACATTCTAAATAGTTTTTAGAATCTCTCAACTATTAATAGTGAACAGCAGCTAACATTTATTGATTGAATGCTTTCAGGCACTGTTAAATAGTTTGCATGCATTACTCGTTTAACGTTCATAACAACTCTTTGAGCTTTAAATTCAACTTTAGTTTTGGAAACATAGTTATTTCATTAGTTTCAAACAATTTTCAACTTAATCCGAAAAATAAATATTGCTAGTGAGTACCAGCCATGGATTATTTTCTGATTTAAGACTCCTTCTCTGACACTATATAAATATGCCCTCAGTTGTTCTCTTTTCTAGGATTGCCTTTTTCTGCTCGAAAATAAATCCCAAACCAAGAAAAGGTGAACCTGGACTAGATTTGGAAGAGGTTTACTGTGCACAGTATTTTAGGACCAAGGATAGCTTAGAATTACTCATGTAGTATATTTCTCTCTTGTGCAAATAATAGAGTTCATTAAAAATAGCATTTTCATTACTTGGCTGCATTAAAAAACCGGTTTGTTGAAGCAACATATTAAATAATTTACCAGTTTTCATATCTTTTGAAAATTTTAATATTATGTTAGTTTTGCATAGCTTTTTATTAATTTTTTCATAAAAGGCAACTTTTAGGATTTCATAGCACATTTGACACTCTATTCTACAGTTACCATATATCTATGAGCTATGTCTCTTCAAACTAATGTGACTACTTAAAAACTAGGGTATTGTTTTTTTGGTTCAGATATAATTTTAAAATAAGTTTTTTTTTTTGAGACAGAGTTTCACTGTGTTGCCTGTGCTAGAGTGCCGTGGCATTATCCTAGCTGACAGCAACCTCAAACTCCTGGGCTCAAGCGATCGTCCTGCCTCAGCCTCCCGAGGAGCTGGGACTACAAGCATGTGTCACCAAGCCCCAGCTAATTTTTTCTATATATTTTTAGTTGTCCAGCTAATTTCTTTCTATTTTTAGTAGAGACGGGATCTCGCTCTTGCTCAGGCTGGTCTCGAACTCCTGAGCTCAAACAATCCTTCCGCTTCAGCCTCCCAGAGTGCTAGGATATAGGCGTGAGCCACCGTGCCCAGCCTAAAATAAGTTAATGTTATGAGAACATTTAAAGAAATTTTATGGGAAAAGTCATTTATATCATTATTACCCTAACCAAACTCTTCCTGTCTCTGACTTCTATTCTGACCTATTGTATACATTCCACTTGTACACACACATACGTATATGTAAACATAAATGTATAATACATATTTTATTTTCTCCCATGATAAACATAGATATGAAATTCTGTATACTTTTCCCCTTAACATTTTGCCACATAATCTTTATAGTATTTAATTTGCATATGATATTTATAATAATTACTCTAGTCAATAAATGTTTATTATAAGCCTACTATTTGTCTTGAAGATACAATGGTGAGCAAAATATATTCCCTACCCTTATGTAGTGTACTGTTTCCTGGGGTAGGGGTGAGAGGAGCCAGTGTTTATCGAATAAGCTTGGAAGTAAAGTTATGTTATGTAAACTGTAATGAAAACATGCCGGCTGGTCTGTAACAGTAGGCAAGATCCTGATTGGGAGGATAGGGAAGGCTTTTCTGAGGAAGGGATATTGGAATTGGGATCTCAAGGCCAATAAGATACAGAGTTACAATTAGAAAGAAGGAGTAAGTTCTGGTGTTCTATTGCACACTGCACAGTAGAATGATGACGATTAACAGTAAGGTATTGTCTATTACAAAATAACTAAAAAGTGGCCTTTGAATGTTTCACTACAAAGAAATGATGAATACCTGAGGTGATGATCATGATAAGTACCCTTATTTGATTATTGTATATATGTATCAAAACATCAAATTGTACCCCATAAATATGCACAATTATGTCATTTTTAAAAGGAATAAAAAACTAAGTGAAAACAAGAGTGACAAGTAATGCCAAATAGAAAAAGATACATGTATTATCACACCCCAGTTTTTAGATATTTGAGTTGTATTCGATTGTGTGATATTGGTGATTACACTACTGTAAACATCTTCATGAATAGAGACTTTTCATGTTTTAGAATTCCTACCCCCATAGGAAAAATTCCCATGATTGGGACATCTGAACCAAAAAGTATAAATATTTTTAGTGTTTTAGAGACCTATTACCAAATTCCTTTCCTGAGGTATTGTTTAATAAAGATACCACCACAAACATATTCTCCACACTCTTATCAGTATTGGAATATGTACATATATACTCATATATATACATTTATATTCCTAATATTATCCATCCATCTATCCATCCATCTCAGGTGCACCAAAAAAGACATTTTACCTGACTGTAGAATGGTTGAGTGTGTTAAATCAGTATTTGATCAAAGCACATTTCTCTTTGGTGATAGATTTGCTATTAACGAATAAACATATTTCAGATATTTAATTATTATTGTGGTTTTTAAAGTTGGAGATTAAATACAGGAACAATAATTTCTCAGCACTGTCATTTGCAAGATTGTTTCTCCGGTTGCTGTATTATACATTTGTGAGGTTAAACAGATGCTCACTTTCAAGTGGCATTTTAAATAACATAACCTTTTTGTTCATAGCAGAATATAATTCAGGAAGAAGCTTTTTAGTTACATATTTTCTAGAAATAACTTTGTACCTAGGATTCATAGTTTGGCAAATCTCAAAAAAATTCTTGTCTTTAACTAATGAAAATGGTTCACAGCCTGTAGCAATCATTCTGACAAGCTCGTGCTTCCATTTTTAGTCTCCATAGATTCGTGATGATAAGGAATTGCCCTTTTAAAGCATTTTTGTAATGTCTGTTGTTTTGAATTTCAGTTAGAACAAAATGTGTCCTTGGTACTTCATCATTTTCTAACACTTCATTCTTTCTTCATACAGTTTTTATCTCTTATTATACATGGATTAAAGGAACTGTATTGGGAACGTTGTTGTACATTATTTTTGCAGTCTTCCCTTCTCATTTAATTTAGAGGCAGCAAGTTGACATTTTGCTTCTAATTTATTCTTATAAGATGTGAACAATTGCCAAATAGGACTTTTTCTTAAAAGACTCATGGCTTAAATGGAATTAAATAATTGGAAATTAAATGTAACTCTTAAAGTTCATTTTTCTAATATTCCACAGTAAGTAGAATTATGATTGTAATATCATCTGTTATTCTTTTTTATATTATTATTTAATTTTTTGTAAAATATGTATTGGCTCAAAAAGATTATTCTTTCTAATGTTACATAGCTAACACATTCTCTCTTAATACTTGTATTAATTATCAGTCTATTTCCCTGTTTATTGTACTATTTAAATGTGCTCCTTTTTTAAACATGAAATTAACAGTTTTAATAATCATTGTTAATTATTAGAGCACTTTGCTCTGGTAATATTAAATATAAACATATTTAAATTGAAGGATAGAACATTACCATTTAAAGCACATAAGGAGGCTGGGCGCGGTGGCTCACACCTGTAATTCTAGCACTCTGGGAGGCCAAGGCAGGAGGATGGCTCAAGATCAGGAGTTTGAGACCAGCCTGAGCAAGAGCGAGACCCCGTCTCTACTAAAAATAGAAAGAAATTATCTGGACAACTAAAAATATATAGAAAAAATTAGTCGGGCGTGGTGGCGCATGCCTGTAGTCCCAGCTACTCGGGAGGCTGAGACAAAAGGATCGCTGGAGCCCGGGAGTGTGAGGTTGCTGTGAGCTAGGCTGACGCCACAGCACTCTAGCCAGGGCAACAGAGTGAGACTCTGTCTCAAAAAAAAAAAAAAAAGAAGAAGCTTATCATCCAAGAGCAAAAATCCCAAAAGTTAGGGAGGTTTTTTTTTTTTTGAGACAGAATCTCGCTTTGTTACCCAGGCTAGAGTGCCATGGTGTCAGCCTAGCTCACAGCAACCT
>CAUYSK010006271.1:0-26689 GCA_963575035.1 Avahi laniger
GCTCACCCCCTCGGCCCGCAGCCCCACTCCCCCACCTGCCTCTGCTGTGGCAGAGAGCAAGGGCTCACCTGAAGTTCCAGGGCCCCACCCACCACCTGGGGCATGCAAGTGCTTCTCCTGAGGGACTAAGGCTGGTCACGGCCCCAAAAACAAAACTGCAGCTTGTTCCTTCTGGCCAGCGCCCCCTACTGACAAGGAGGTCAATTTGCATGCTCTTTACAGCATTTGTTGACTCAGCTTTACAGGGTGTGTGAGAGAGAAAGAAATAAAGGGTATCCAAATCAGGAAAGAGGAGGTCGAACTATCCCTGTTTGCTGATGATATGATCTTGTATCTAAAAAACCCTAAAGATTCCACCAAAGGGTTTCTAGAATTGATAAATTTAGCAAACTCTCAGATTACAAAATCAATGTACACAAACCAGTAGCATTTCTATATACTAATAACAGTCAAGCTGAGAGCCAAATCAAGGACTGAATACCATCTACAATAGTTACAAAGAAAATAAAATACCTAGGAATATGCTTAACCAAGGAGGTGAAAGATCTCTACAAGGATAACTACAAAATACTGATGAAAGGATTCACAGATGATACAAACAAATGTAGAAACATACCATGCTTATGAATTGGTAGAATCAAAATTGTTAAAATGTCCATACTGCTCAAAGTGATTTACAGATTCAACATAGTCCCCATCAAATACCAATGTCATATTTCACAGATCTAGAAAAAATAATTCTATGGTTCATTTGGAACCTAAATCTGGAGACATCACATTACCTAACTTCAAATTATACTGAAAGGGTATAGTAACCAAAAAAGCATGGTACTAGTATTAAAGTAGAGACATAACCCAAAGGAACAGAATAGAGAACCCAGATATAAAATCATCTACCTACAACCAACTGATCTTTGACAAAGCAGACAATAACATACCCTGGATAAAGGAAACCCTATTCAATAAATGGTGCTGGGAAAACTGGATAACCATATGCAGAAAAATGAAATAGGACCCCTATCTCTTACCATGTACAAAAATTAATTCAAAATGGATAAAAGTCTGAAATGTAAGGCATGAAACTATAAGAATTAAAGAAGAAAACATAGTAAAAACTCTTTTAGACATCAGCCTAGGAAAAGAATTTATGACTAAGATCCCAAATGTAAATACAGTGATGAAAAAATAAATAAGTGAGACTTAATTAAATTAAAAAGTTTCTGCACAGCAAAGGAAATAATCAACAGAGCAAATAGACAACCTACAGAATGGGAGAAAATATTCACAAACTATACATCCAGCAAAGAGCTAAAATCCTGAATCTACACAGAACTCCAATAAATCAGCAAGAAAAAAATGAATGACCCCATTAAAAAGTGGGCTAAAGACATAAACAGAAGTTTTTCAAAAGAACATAGACAAATGGCCAACAAACATATGAATAAATGCTCAACGTCACTAATCATCATGGAAATGTAAATTAAAACCATAATGCGATACCACCGTACCCCTGTCAGAATGACCATTATTAAAAAGTCAATAAACAATAGATGCTGGCATGGAGGCAGAGAGAAAGGAACACTTATACACTGTGGTAGGACTGCAAATTAGTACAACCTCGATGGACAATAGTATGGAGATTCCTCAAAGTAATAAATGTAGACTTATGATTTGATCCAGCAATCCCACTACTAGGTATCTACCCAAAGGAAAAAAAAGACACCTGCTCCTGAATGTTTATTGCAGCACAATTCACAATTGCAAAGATGTGGAATCAACCTGAGTGCCTAACAGTTCATGAGTATATAAAGAAAATGCAGTGTATTTATACCATGGCATACTACTCAGCCATAAAAAGGAGTGAAATAATGCCCTTTGCAACAACTTGGATGGAACTTGGAAGACAATTATCCTAAGTGATAATTAGAAGATCATAAGAGATGATTCCATTCTCAGGAATGGAAAAATAAACACAACATGCACTATCTAATAATTGGGAACTAGACAATGGGTACACATGGGTACAAAGAGATGTAAAGGACAGGACATTGGAAATCAAGGGGGATAGAGACTGGGAGGGGGTAAAGGGTAAAAACTTATCTGTTGGGTAAAATAAACACCATTTTGGTGATGGGTATGTGAAAAGCCCCAATTTAAGCATTATGCAAGGTATCCGTATAACAAAAGCATTTGTACCCTCCTAACATTTTTGAAATGAATAACAATAATAATAATAAAATGTTAAGACATGTAGCCAGTAGTGAAGAAAATGGCATGATTTTAGATCCTTTTGTTTTATGTAATTTGGTATTTAGACATCATTGTGTGTGACTTATCAAACAAGGAAGATTTAAAGGAAAGAATGTGATTTTAAAAAGGGGATCTGGAATCTTTTACAATATTGTGTTTACATAAGTGACAATGTTTTATATGTTGTAAAAAATGAAATGAATCTAACTCCATTAAGTGATAGGGCAGTACTGGGGAAATTGTCTCAGCTCCATGAGGATTAATTGTGCCGCCTTCATAAACTTTCAGTTTATCTTCTGTAAAATGGGGATAATTAATTTCCCTCCTAGGGGTGGGGTGAGAGAAAAAAAATAGTGAAATACATAAAGTCACAACGCCTTCCCCCACCTGGAACAGCATGGATAATCACCGTCCCAGCGTTCTCCTCCAGTCCTAAAGTCAAAGGCATCACCACCTTCACTCAGGTATCTTCAGTCATTCCAAGCTTTCCTGGTAAACTCCCAAGCCATAGGCATCCCTCTCAGAAAGGCCCTTTTTGAAGTCCACTCCATCCCTGTTCCTCAGAGGCATTCCTTTTGCTTCTCTTGCTTGCATACTAAGAAAATGCTAATTTTTTTTATCCCAGATGAGCTATCAGCTTTACTTTCTACCATTTGCATTTCAATTTCTATCTAGTAGCCCTCCCTTAAGAAAGCACTTTGCACTGAATCATTTAGACAGTCTTTCCAAGACATGACAGCAGCACCAGAGATAACATCTCATCCTCCCATTTTGCTCTCCCAGAAAGTTACAGAACCACCGATTCCCAATCACTCTGCATCAGGAAGAGTTTTCAAACAGGCAGAACCTTCCAAAACTGGGTCCAGCAGCCTCGGGAGGTAATAAGTGTCTCTTCATTGGAGGTGTTCAAGCAAATGCTACAAGACAGCTTGTTTATTCGCTGAGCAAACATTTAGTGAGTCCCGACTCTGTGCCTGGGATAGATAGAGTACTGGGCGTGGGACGGGAATAAGAGAGTCACAGTCCCTGAGCTGAGGTGTCGCCAACCTAACAGGGGCAACAATTACAAAAGCAAACAATCATGCTGTATTTTTCTAAATATTATGATAGCAATGATCATTAGGTTACAGAATCACATAGGAGGGCAACTAATACATAGTGAAGACTTTCTATAGGAAAGAACACTCAGGTAAGAGCTGATGGAGATATGAAGGCAAAATGAAACATGTTTACACAAACAAATAGCATGGAAAATGTCTAAAACGGAGAGAAAGTAAAGCCCCAAACAACAACAACAAAAATCAAAAAGTATGAAGAGGACAAAAAAGACAAGAGTTTCAGGAGAGGAACCTGGAAAGATAAGCTGGAAGTTGGACAAGGGAGCTTGAAGGGCCATGACCACGTGTGCAACAGTTTAGATTTTATCCCAGCTGAAGCCAGGATCCACTGGAGGTCTTCAGAAGCTCCTGTGCCCGTGCGTTTGGGAGTCTGATCCCATATCTGAGCTCTGAGGAGTTGAATGGAAAACTACTGGGCTCCTGGGTTTCACCTCCAGTCCAGGGGACAGCTCTCTCTGGCAGACAGACATTGGCATCTCTGACCTGGGAGTGTGTGAAGAGAAAGAGAAGGTTGTTCTAGATGTTCTGGGCTTCCTCCACTATCATGTCTCTTAACAAGCCAGAGCGAAAGATATTTCACAAGCAACCCTTACAGGACCCATAGAAGAGAGAGTACCTCAACAACCAGAGATCTATTTGGTGATTATCAATGAGAAAGAAATTCCTTTCCAAAAATTCTGTTGGCACCTCAAAGATAAATTTACACCAATATCAAAAGTTTCGGGAGAAGAACATATAAACAAGATACCCCAGGAAAAATTCTATTACTAACCTTTCCAGGAACAGGCTAATTCTCTCCCCCTACCTCCATCAGCTGCTATGTAGAAATGGTAATCCACAACCATAAAGACCCAAAAAAATTCCGGTAGAGGAAATGACTCAATCATTTCTTCTCTAAATAACTACTTTATCCTTATTACAATAATAGCTAATATTAATCAAGCATTTCCCATGTGTCAAAAGTATCAAATGCCTTCTTTAATCCTCAAATGCCTAAAAAGTAGCTATCCTCATTATTCCCATTTTATAGATAGGAAAACTGAGGCTAATAGAAATTGAAATATCTCTTCTAACATAATGTAACTAATAATGATAGAGCCAGAGACCCAGACTCAGAATCCAACTACCAAACACATCAAGAGGCAGACCTCAGAAACATCTGGAGGAGGGCATGGGTAAATTCACATCTAATCAGTGCGGTGCACGCTGTCTAGGAGATGGGCACACTTGTAGCTTTGACACGGGCGATGCAAAGGCAATTTATGTGATCAAAGCGTGTGTACCCCCATAATATTCTGAAATTAAAAAAATCACAGGAAATTCACACGCGAAAAAATAAAAAAAAATAAACATCTGGAGCACTTGTTATGGATGCAAATTGTTCAGACTCACCTGGGCTTATAGAGTCAGAATTTATGGGTGTGGGGTCCAGGAATCAAGTTTTAATCAGATACCCAAGGTAATTCTTATGAACATTGAAATTTGTGAACCAGTCCACTCCCAAAAGACAATAAATGATTAAAGTAACTATCCCAGCCATGCAGGAGGAAAAATGATCTAAAGAAAGAATATTAGTTTTTGTTACTCTTAAGTTAGATTGCTCAGAACCTAAAAATCGTAAAATTGGCAGAAGTGAAATCCAGCTACTTGGTGCCTCAGAGCTATAGCTCTCGTTAAGGTTGAGGTGGCCCCCACAGTTGGCACCATGTGGCACCCCCACTCCTGTACCTGGAGCAGCCTTGCCCAGCTCACACAATCGATAGCAGTGTGATGAGGTGCAAGGAATAGCATCCACAGAGCCAGGACTCCCAGCTCCGTCCTTTACCATCTACAAAATGTAAGAGTTATTTAAATTCTCTGAGTCTTCGTTTGGTTATTTGTGAAATGGGAATAATAATTTCCCAGAAATAGCTTTATAGCAAACAGTATGATGATACCATACGTAAAACTGTCCAGCCAATGCCCAATGCCTAAGAGGTACTCAATAAATGGTGATATGATTTTTGTAAAGAGCCCAGCACCCTGGGCTACTCTTTCTATTTTCTGCCCAATTCAGGATATTGGGCGAAGAGCCTTGGCTTTACAGTTGGGCAGATCTGGTTTCAAGTCCTGACTCTGTCAATTGCTAGCTGTGTGACCTTGGGCCAGTTACTCAAGCTCTCTGACTTCTATCTTCTCACTCATGAGACAGAAACAAATCCAACTTCTTGGGATTCTTTCAAGAATTAGAAGAAATAAAGTATGCAAAGTCATGGTACATTGCAAGCACTCAACATCTGTTGCTTTCCCCTCTCATCTTAAAGCCAAATCGCCTTGATTTATCAACAAGCTTGGAAAACAATTTGTTATAATCTTAACATTAAGTGTATTTCAATGAATTCTAACTTCTCTCAAATCAGAAATAGAGTAATTTAGAAAGTTTTCATTAATTTATTAACTAGAATGCAAACATTGTCCAAAGACTAGATATGGAGCATTTCTTATACATTGATTTCCAGCCCTTATCAGCCTGAAGGTCATTTGGCCAGAATTTCTTCCCTTAGAGACCATCCAGCTCAAGCTGCTACTTTTCCAGGCAAGAGATTGGCAGCCCAGAGAGGTGAAGTGACAGAAAATCCAGGTCAGCTGCAAAGACGATTAAATAGTTAGAAAATGAAATTTGTGAGCAAAGTAATTTTGAAAAATATAAGTTGTTTCTTCTAGAGATATCTGAGGACAATTCAGTGATGGCCACCAAGCAAAGCAATGTTTATGCCACAAGGAAAGGTGTGACTCAGCTACCCTTCATTTCCGCAAAGAACAAGGGGGCACTGGACCTAATCACAGCATGAAGGATTTAGAGTAAATACAGGAAAGATGATAGCAAGAACAGATCTGACAAGTTTCTTGATTTATTCTCTATTATCCTTTATAAATCTCCCAGAATCATGATTCAAATGTCCCATGTCGGCCATGTGTATTTACCTCTCTAAGCTTCATTCCTTCGCCCAACCCACAACTGGGGAGCACAGTGTCTCCCCGAGCACCAGGACAGGCTCTGGGGACACAGGAACCACATGGGCATGGTCCCTACCTTTGTGACATTATAGTTCAACTGGAGTGCATGCCAGGTACAGGGTCCTTAGAAAGGTACATCTAGAGCGTTAGGATCATTTCCTTATTCAAGAACTTTCTTCAACACCCTGTTAGTAAAGATAATAAATTCCGGATTCCTTAGAATGTCATTCGAGTCTCTTCAAAGATTTTACCCTTCTTTCTAGTCTTATCTCTCAACAATCCCTTAACATGCCCCTGCTACACAAAGGTATTATTAGGGAACTCATCTTCCCTAGATATTCCTTTGCACAAAGACACTTTTGTAACTCGGGGTTTTTGTCCATGCTATTTCTTCTGTTCGGAATGCTATGCTCCCCACCATCTCTGAGCCCCGGGAAGGAGAATGGGCCTCCTTTTTAAGGAGCAGGCACATTGTTAGTTCCATACATCAGTATACCTATACAGATTTTGAGCTCCAAAAACGCAGGCATCTTTGTGGCCTAGTGGTTAGCAAAGGGCCTGGTTCATATTATGTGCCCTGTATGTGAGTGATCGCTAAAAGAAGGAAGGAAGGAGAAAGGGAGGGAGGGAGAAGGAGAGTCTCATGTAATGGGATAATAGTCCTAAGTCTTGACTGTATCTCTCTCCTAAAGGTCTCTTTCTACTCCTCGCACAATCCACCCACCCCTACCTGGATCTCCAGCTTGTAACCCACTATAGAAACTGAAGCAAAAATAAAAGCCACTTGAGTCAGAAAGATTCAGACACAGACTCACAGAGTAAGTTTTTATAATAGCAGATACTAGACAGATGACACCAGCTGAGTATATTAGCTCAGGCTGCCATTAAAAATATACCACAGACTAGTGGATTAAACAACAGAAATTTATTTTCTCACCCTCCTGAAGGCTAAGTCCAAGATCAAGGTGCCAGCTGATAAGATTCTTGGTAAAGACTCTCTTCCTGGCTTGCACGCGGCCAGCGGCCTTCTCGCTGTGTCCTCGCGTGGCGGAGAAAGCTCTGGAGTTTCTTCCTCTCTTATAAGGGCACCAGCCCTATTGGATGAGGGCCCCACCATTATGACTTCATTGAACCTTACTATGGCCTTATAGGCCCTGTCTCCAAATACAGTCACATTGAGGGTTTGGCTTTAACATTTAAGTTTTGGGAGGACACAATTCAATCCACAGCGCTGAGAAAGAAAGGGAAAATCAGAAGTGTCCCTCAGGTCAGAGACGAAGAACAGAAAAGCCTCAGTCTAGCAGCACTGAGGGTTAGGATGAGGGGTGAGGAAGGACATTCCTTTGAGGGTGCCTGGGATTGACTCAGTTCTAAGTTTTCATTTTTCCTCACATGCAAGGAGGAAAATTGCCCAGGGCCAACCTCCTGCCCGGAGACCATCTGGTGGGTGTCACTGGGCAGGGTGCCACCCTGGCCTCTGCACACCTTCAGCATGCTGGACTTGGCACCCAGAGATTTTCTGTGAGAGACATGGACACTTGTGGCATAAGAAAAGTATAAAATTATTCAAAACTTTCCATCCTGGATTGGACTCAAAGTACTTCTTAAAAGGAACACAATTACTGAGTGTTCCTGGTGGACACCAAGGTCCCCTACACCTTTGTCCTGCGATGGATTTTAGGAAATTTGAGAGGTTAGACCTATGACCACCAGAACTGGCAGGAGGAAAATTCATTTGGAACCTCTGTGAGCTCCCTGGCACTGCTGGAGCAAATTACTGCAAATTGGGTGACTTAAAGCAAAAATGTATTATCTCATAGTTCTGAAGGCTAGACATTTAGAATCAAGGTGAGAGCAGGGCCATGCTCCCTCTGAAGGCTTGAAGAAAGAATGCTCCCTTGCCTCTTTTAGTTTTAGGTGGTTTCCAGCAATTCTTTGGGTTCTTTGGTGGTGGCAGCATAACTCCAGTTCTGCCTCTGTGTCCACACGGCCCTCTTTCTCCTGTGTGTCTGTCTCTCTCTCTGTGTCTCTTCTCATAAGGACACAGGTGATTGGATCTAGGGCCCACCCTAAACCAATATGACCTCATTTTAACTGGTATCTTAATTACATCTGCACATATCCTATTTTCAAGTAAGACATATTCACAAATACCAGGAGTTAGGGATTGAACACATGTGGGGGCAAGACATTATTCAACACACAACAGAGCCCTAAATGTTATCATCATAGCACAACCTACAGAAAAGTGGCAAATTAGATGCTGCTGTGTGATAATTTACTGTAAACATGTTGTTACTCAATTATTGAGAAAATTCCATCAAAATATTGCTCAACTACATTAGCATTTTCTACTTAATGCTCTGCAAAATACTTGAAGGTATAATTAAGTTGTGCTGTGACTCAGGGGTTATGTACCTATTGGGGCCCTGATCAGAGAAGCAGAACCAGTAGGTGATATATATTATGTTATATATTATATATTGCATATTATGTATTACAAGGGATTTTATTTTACGTAAGAGTGGGAACTATTTAAGCAATCTCTATAAAGTTGTAGTCTTCATGTCTGCCGTCGGAGCCTGAAGTCCACATGACAGGCCATCAGGATGAAAGATGGGGGCAAAGCAGAGAAGAACAAAGTCAAGTGAAATCCATGAGCACAGTCATAACCCAGGTCAGTTCTCACTGCCTACTGGAGACGCTGGTGATCTTCCTTCTGGAGCTGCACACTCCTGGCCCAAGAGCTGAGAGGCTGAAGGGGACCCAGGGAAAGGCAGAGTGGTTGCGAGTCCAGCTGTTGCCCCACACCACAGGGCGAGCCCCAGGTGAGCAGGAATGTGTGAGCAGTGCGGAATGACACTGCTCCATTGCCACCTCCGGAGTCTTCCCCAAGAGTGTCTCCTTTGGCCCACCCTCACCAACAACATAACCCTAGCCAAAACACACAGAGAGGGGAATTCTGGGGAATGTAGCTTGACTAGTCAAGGTGACGCATTGTGAAGCCAACAGAAGTACCACGGCCAACAAATAAAGGAACCATGACATACTATATCCCTCTCTGAGAGACTCACAAGCATATCAAAGGCTCAGAAAATTTCTTGAATTTAAAAATAAATAAACTGTTCCGCTTTGATCTAGGATTTCCTATACTTATTAGAATCATTGATTTTGAAGACTGTGATTATGAACTTACTGTGGAAATGCAATGATTACTTACTGGTGTGATGTTGTGTTTTGTTTTTTGTTTTTTTGTCTTTTTTTGGTATATTTCTGTGAGTAAATCCCAGAGAAACTCTACAATGAGATGTTGTGTTTCTTTAAAATGTCAGTATAAGTGCTGAGTGCTAACTGGAAAAGAGTTTCTTCAATTTACTAATCAATATATCCAGTCACTCTCAATTTCAAGGAAAGATATACTGAATTTGCGCAATAGTCTGGAGAAATTTACACCTTCTCAAATCATCCTTAAGTAACCTATTTTAAAGACTGTGGATCTATTTTATTTTCATTAAATGTTTAATAATAAAGTTCATTTGATTTCTTATTGAAAGTGACTACAATAAAACCTCCTACAGAAGCATGCACACACAATGCTCATAACTTATAGCATTCAGATTTCAAAAATAGATCATAAAAATAGCTACCATTTGAGGCAGCATAGTAATAATTGAGAGCATGGACTCTGGAGCCAGTCTCCCTGAATTTGAAACTCAGTTCTACCACTAATTAACTGTGTAACATTGGGTAAGTTATGTAACTACTCAGAGCCTCAGTCTTCTCATATGTAAAGTGGGATAGTAATATTTCCCCATTCATAAGTTATTATGAATATCAAAGAATTTAATATTTGTAAATGTTTTAAACAGTGCCTGGCACACTGTGAGTGCTGTGTGTGTGTGTCTGTGTGTGTGTCAAGCTCCTGATCACTTACAGTGATAAGTGCCATATGTTCACTGTCTCATTCAATCCTCACAGCAATCCTTGCAGGGCCTACACTATCATCCTGATTTCACAGACAAGGAAACTAAGTCAAAGAGAGGTGAAGAATCTCTCAGGTTTCACAGTATGAGGCAGGGCCAGCTCAAAACCCTAAATGGCTTTGACTCTAAAACATGATCTCGTTCAACAAGGCCACGGTGCCTCCCAAGAAGGTTTAGGTCTCTCTGAGACTCCTTCCTGAAAGTCTAAAAACATGACATCAAAGTGACTAGGTCCAGAAATGGAATTAGTTCCTCTCCCCAGGGGTGCTAAAGTTGTTGCTGTCACTCATTCTTGACCTAGACTGGATATGAGCACAGAACTCAGAATGAAAGGCTCCATGGGTTAATTTTGCCCTGAGTTTACACAGTCCCGAGAAAGTTCTTTAAATACTTTCAATCAAGGGCTTAGAAAAAAAAATTTTTTTTATTTCAGCATATTATGGGGGTACAGATGTTTAAGTTACGTATGTTGCCCTTGCCCCCCCTCCCCGCAGAAAAATTTTTAAAAATAACCTTGCACATACAATTAGAAACTGGTATGTGCTGAATTAAATATGAGAGGTGAAATTGATTATAATTATGAGGGACTCCTTGAAGGGAGGCGCTATGAAGAAAATACCTCAGATTCTCAGCCCACAGAAAGGGGGCTGACATGGCTTGTCGATGGCAGAACTCATATGAGCCCAAAGCAGAAAGCCTGAGCCAAGAGACCCTCTGCGTTTAGCAGGTCAGAGATAGAAACCAGGCTGGAACTGTCTGGGTAAGTGTGGCTGTGTTATTATAGTCACTATTACAGAAATGTAAGGCAAGAAAACATTTTAAAAGCAAGTATGAAATAATCCCTTTCACATAAAAATCATGCATCTCTGTGAGTGTGCATGCATAACAGAATTAGAATTAAAAATAGACTTAGATCTATATTCACTGATATGCATGTCGTTTGTATTAAAAGACTGAATACAATCTGTTAAGAGGACAGAAAAGAATAATATTGGAAAACAATTCTATTCATTTGAAAAAAATTCTATTCATTTAAAAAAATACACATAAGAAAAACCCTCTGTTAGTGTCCAGATGTGTGTGTGTGTGTATGTGTGTGTGTGTGTTTACATGGTCGAGGAGGTACGTACGGAAGGATATGCGCTGAGTCTTTATCAATGACTAACTAAAAGGTGTAGGATTGAGGATCATAAAAAATAGCCTGGCTTTTGCACAATTTTCCTATCAAATTGTTTCCCTTCTTAGAATAAATTTTTATTGCTTTTATAATTTGAAAACATCAACTAAGATAACATTAAATACTAAATTCATGATAAGGTTGAAAACATTAATGCCTGTGTGGGAATGTGGACCCAGGACTCAAGATGTGGACACCTGTGTAAGGGGAAGGAGTGTGGCACACCTCCAGTAAGCAACAGCCAGAAACTGAGCCTTTGTCCAGATAAGTCTAAAGCTATGCTTCCTCTGCTACATCATGCTGACTGAGGAAGCCCAGACACACGGCACTTAGGTAGTTAATCTTGTTCCCTTGCAGCACATTGTCGGCCAGACAGCAAGCCAACTGATAAGCTATCTCAGAATTCACCCCTGACAAGATAGTTCTTTGCAATATTCCATCTGAAGAATCCGTGGATTTTATGAAATGAATAACTAGTCACAGAGGGGAAAGGGAAGATATGTTGCTTCAATCCATGTAAAAAGCTTTGCAATCTCAACAGTGTGATCCAGATAAAAAGCAAAGGAAGAAGATGTGAATGTCCTTCAAAAACCAGTGAGTTTGGGGACAGAGTCAAGGTTATTCTATGTGAAATTTAATTTCTAATCAGAGGTTTGAGAGCTCATTCTCTCCTGTCCACTGAAGAACAGCATTCCCTCCAAACACCACCAGGGATTTTCCCCAGTCTACATGATGGATGTCAACCACGGTTCCTGATTTATACTCTAGTCACCTCTGAGAGTGGAATCCTGCCACTGGCCTGTTCCTGCTGGGAACTCTGTAAAAGATTGAAAACATCTGTTAAGAAAGAAAAGTAAAAATAGAAGCCATGGTTTAGATATACCCCAAAGCCAACCCTTCCTAACAACATAGCCAAAACTTAAGTCATTCTGATTTTCCCGAAACACTACCTTCTATCATGATCAAAACACAAAATGTAGACGTTGTGTCCTTGTCAGCATGATTCAGTGAAATTAAGCCAATCAGCTATACACAAATCAGCTTTAAAAATTCTATTTGCCTTAAAAAGAATGTTAATGTATAACAGCCAATCATAAGAAAGGTCAAAATACTTCCTCTTTTGTACTTTATAAACTGTATGGGGTAATTGCTGCAATGCGAGCTTCTTACTGCTCTCTGAAGTCTCCTCGTTCATGAACTATTCTTTTGCATGCATAGTAAACTTTTCAAATTTAAAATTCTCTAACTTGATCTGATTTTTTTTTTAGGTAGAGTCTTGCTCTGTTGCCTGGGGCTAGAGTGCAGTGGCATCATCATAGCTCACTGTAACCTCAAATTCCTGGCCTCAAGTGATCCTCTTGCCTCAGCCTTCTTCTGCTTCAGCCTCCCCAGTAGCTGGGACTACAGGCACATGCCACCATGTCCAGTTAATTTTTTTTTATTTTTTTAGAGACAGGGTCTCACTCTTGCTCAGGCTGGTCTCAAACTCCTAAGCACAAGTGATCTCCCACCTTGGCCTTCCAGAGTGCTAGGGTTACAGGCATGAGCCATCACATCCAGCCTGATTTTATTTTTGACAGATCCTTCCACTATACTTACTGGTATGGCTCCAACATAAAAGGGTGGCTACTGACTACAAGAATCACTGTTATCCTGTCTTCCCAGCACCATTTATTGAATATTCTTTTCCCCAGTGTATGTTTTTGTCTACTTTGTCAAAGATTAGATGGCTATATGAGGATGGTTTTATATCTGGGTTCTCAGTTCTGTTCCATTGGTCTAAGTCTCTGTTCTTGTGCCAGTACCATGCTGTTTTAGTTGCTATAGCCTTGTAGTATAGCTTGAAGTCTGGTAAATTGATGCCTCCCAATTTGTTCTTTTTCCTTAAGATTGATTTTTCTATATGGAGTCTTCTCTGGTACCATATGAAGCGTAGAATTTTTTTTCTAGATCTGTGAAAAATGATGTTGGTATTTTAATAGGGATTGCATTGAATCTGTAGATCACTTTGGGTAGTTATAGACATTTTAACAATGTTGATTCTGCCAATCCATGAGCATGGTATGGTTTTCCACCTGTTTGCGTCCTCTGCTATTTCCTTCCTCAGTGTTTTGTAGTTCTCCCTGTAGAGATCTTTTACCTTCTTAGTTAAATATATTCCTAGGTATTTTATTGTCTTTGTTGCTATTGTGAAGGGTATTGAGTCTTTGATTTGGTTCTCAGTTTGACTGTTTTTGGCGTATAGGAATGCTACTGATTTCTGTACATTGATTTTGTAACCTGAGATTTTGCTGAATTTGTTTAGCAATTCCAGTAGTCTCATGGAAGAATCTTTGGGGTTTTTTAGATACAAGATCATATCATCAGCAAAGAGTGATAGTTTGACCTCTTCTGCCCCCATTTGGATGCCCTCGATTTCTTTCTCTTGTCTGATTGCTCTGGCTAGGATTTCCAGCACTAAGTTGAATAGAAGGGATGATAAAGGGCAACCTTGTCTGGTTCCAGTTCTAAGTGGGAATGCTTTCAATTTTTCCCCATTCAGTATGATGCTGGCTGTGGGTTTGTCATATATGGCTTGTTGGATAGCCACATGTAGAAGACTGAAAGAGGATCCACATCTTTCACCTCTCAAAAATCAACTCATGGTGAATAATAGACTTAAACCTAAGAGATCAAACTATAAGAATTCTAGAAGAAAATGTTGGAAAAACTCTTATAGACATTGGCCTAGGCAACGAATTTATGATGAAGACCCCAAAGGCAATCACAGCAACTACAAAAATAAATAAATAGGACCTGATCAAATTAAAAAGCTGCACAGCCAGAGAAACTATCATGAGAGCAAACAAACAACATACAGAATAGGAGAAAATATTTGCATGTTATACATCTGATAAAGAGCTGATAACTAGAATCTATATAGAACTCAAGAAAATCAGCAAGGAAAAATCAAACAACCCTATCAAAAAGTGGGCAAAGGACATGAACAGAAACTTTTCAAAAGAAGATAGACTAAAGGTCAACAAACATATGAAGAAAATGCTCAACATCTATAATCATTAGGGAAATGCAAATCAAAAGCACAATGAGATATCACTTATCCCCAGTGAGAATGGCCTTTATCAAAAAGTCCCAAAACAATAAATGTTGGCATGGATGTAGAGAGATAGGAATACTCATACGCCGGGGGTGGGACTGCAAACTAGTACAACCTTTGTGGAAAGCAATATGGAGATACCTCACAGAGATACAAGTAGAAATACCATTTGATCCGCCAATCCCATTACTGGGCATATTCAAAAGAACAAAAGACATTCTATAAGAAAGACATCTGCACTTGATTGTTTATAGCAGCACAATTCCCAATTGCAAAGATATGGAAACAACCCAAGTGCCCATCAATATATGAGTGGATTAATAAAATGTGGTATATGTATACCATGGAGTTCTACTCAGCCACAAAAAACAATGGTGATCTAGCACATCTTGTATTATCCTGAATAGAGCTGGAACCCATTCTACTAAGTGAAGTATCCCAAAATTTAAAAACAAGCACCACATGTACTCACCATCAAATTGGTATTAACCGATCAGCACTTAAGTGCATATATAGTAATAACATTAATCAGGGATCAGGCAGATGGGAGCGGGGAGAAGGGGATTGGTATGTACACACCTAATGGGTCCAGTGTGCACCGTCTGGGAGATGGACATGCTTGAAGCTCTGACTAGGGTGGGGCAAAGGCAGTATAGGTAACCTAAACATTTGTACCCCCATAATATGCTGAAATAAAAAAACCTTTAAAAAATGAATAAAAGAAAAAGAATAAAAATAAAAATAAATAAAATTTTAGAAAAAGAATCACTGTTAGCCAAGATGATTCCCTCTCACATCCATCCTAGATAGACTTCCTTAGATATGGAAAATCCAGAGTTTTCCATATTTCTATGGACACTGTCATTTAGGCTGTACACTGCCTTCTTAGAAGGGTTACTTCCATCTCCCTAATAAAATTCCCTTTGAAACCCAAGAATTTCTCAAAGACAAAATCCATGTAGGCCAATATATCGGAAATCAGGTCTGTAACTGTGGTCAGCCTGGCCATGGCCAGGCTGTCACCTTAACTCATTGTCATATTTCTGTCTTCTGTTGCTTGGATAATAATGGCTATAAAGTATTCTCATTTGTGAAGCACTTCATTGTGTGTGAAGCCCCTTCTGAGAAATTGATTTATAGTAGCCATGAGATACGTGGATTAGAGATGACCAATGTCCTGATAATACCAAGAAGTGCACATCTTTGATTCTTAGGGCTTGACATCTCAGAAACAGATCCAAGACACATTATATAATGGCTCTTTCCATTGTGAGCCCATTAGAAAGCACTCAAAAGTAAGTATTCAAAATTTTCCAGTTATTTTGTCTCGTAAAAATGTCTTCCAAAATATATCAAAATTTTCATAATTTTGCAGTCAATTCAGTTTTAAAGTCTGTAGCAACCCTAACTTTTATTATTATTATATCATTTGTATAAATTAGATATAAACTTATGGGTGACATTCAGAAATATCCTAAAGATAATACAGAGTTCATGCTACAGCAGTCACACTTCACTGAAATTTCAAGAAGAGGTCAGTTAAATTTACAATTTCCTCCTGTGCTAACATATCTCAAAAGTAGTTTACACATTTCTTGCATTGGTCTCAAAGCTTCTTAATAGATTATAACTTCCTTTCATTCATTCATTCAACAGTTAATTATTGAGTATTTTTCATTCGAGATACTGGCAGAATTAAAAGAATAGAAAGATATGTGAAAAGTATTTCCTTACTGTTTAATGGGAGAAATATTTATTAGGTAAATTATTTCAGTGCTATACTATTAGAGATATAGCTATGCACTTGTCAACTTGGAGACCTTGGGCAAATCCCTTGATGTTTCTGGACCACAGTTTTTTCCACTGTAAAATCAGGAGACAGAACAGGGGCTCACAGTACAGCCTTCAGAGTTGAGCCTGGGTTCAAAGTCTCCCTGTACACTCACTGGCTGTGTCAGCTATGGCAAGTCACTTAACGGTTTCTTGATCTGAAAAATTAGGATATTATTATTATCTGAATGTTTGTGTACCCCCAAAATTCACATCTTGAAATCTTTTTTTAAATCCTTTTTTATTTTCTTTATTTGTAAATAGGCATAATAATAGTATTCATTGATATAACCAGAATCATCTTTTAACAGCTTTATACATACAATATAGTGTACTTATACAATTCAAGGATTTTTAGTAAACTTATACAGCCATGCAACCAACCCCACAAGCCAGTTTTAGAATACTTCTATCACCGCCAAAGTTTCCCTCACGCCTGTCTGCAATTAATCCTTGCGCCTACCCTCAGCATTAGGTAACCACTCATCTACTTTCTGTCTATGGAGATTCACCTTTTCTAGAAATTTTATTTTTTTTATATTATGTAGATTCTGTCTCTGGTCTATTTATTCTATTCAATTGAAATTTCTAGAAATTTTATCAAAAAGAAATTATAAAATATGTAGTCTTTCATATCCAGCTTCTTTCACTTAGTATAATGTCAAACCCAACTCATGACTACACCCTCAAACCTGTTCTTTCTCCAGCCTTCTTCATCTAGTACATGGCATTTCTATTCCAGAAAGAAATTCAGAGTCATTTTAACATCTTCTGCATTCCCATACATGATTAATTACCAATCCATACCAATGCTTACTACCTCCAAACTATATTTTGAAATTATCAATTATTTATCTTTTTTACTGCCACCACCTGAATCAAAGCCACCTTAAAACTGTCACATATGTTGAAATTGTAACTCCCAAGGTGATGGTGTTCAGAGGTGGGGACTTTGGGAGGTGATTAGATCATGAGAGCAGGTGCTCATGAATGAGATTAGGGGCATTATAAATGAGATCCCAGAGAGCTCATTTATCCCTTCCACCACGTAAAGACACAGCAAAAGATGGCCATTTTTGAACTAGGAAATGGGCCCTCACCACACAACAAATCTGACAACACCTTCATCTTGGACTTCCCCAAAATTGTGAAAAATAAATTTTTGTTGTTTATAAGCTGCCCAGTCTATGGTATTTTATTATAGCAGACTGAATGGACTAAGATACTAACAGAATGATGGTTTTAGAGTAAATATTTTTACCTTTATTTGATGAATGTCATTTCAGAGTGGAAAGTTTGAGAAACAGACAAAAAATAAATTTGCACACACTATAATAGTTCAAGTGAATTGAAGGATGCCTTCAGGATGCCAAATCACTGTTTCACTACAGGTTATGGAACGGTGAGATGGAAAGAGGTTTTGCTCACACTTTTCCCAAGAGGCTTCTCTGATTCCTGCTGCCTGCATGGTTCTATCACATTTCTGGCCTCCCACTAACAATACAGTCACTGCTACCAGTTTTAAATTTGCGGTTTTCTACTTATTAACTAAGTGACCTAAAGCGAGCCATCTAACTTCTTTTCTCCTGTTTCTTCAGTGTCAAAATGAGAAAATAAATACCAATTTCATGGTACTGTAATAAGAATGAACTTTAATAATTACAAAATCACTTACAACAGTGCTCAGTACATAAGTGCTCAATAAACAGCAGCAGTTCTTGGGCTCTCCATGCCCCTATCTCCTGTCTCTCATAGACAGGAGGATTTCATGTGCCCTTTGGGAAATATTGTAAGACCCAAAAGAACCTGAGACTATCTATTTATGAGATTTCAACTATAAAATCATTACAAAATAGATCAAATCAGAGATAGTCAAAGTCAGCCTAAAGACATAAACCAACTTTCAAGACAGAATAAGTCATTATTTATGGTATTAACTTTGCAAAATTAAGAACGTACAGCTATGGAAGGCAAGTTGGTGGTTTCGTCGGAATTCTTTTGGATGTAATTTTCAAAAGCCAAACAAATAATAGAAGAATGTAAAGGCTCACTGCTATGGTTTCAATGAGACCCCTCCAAAATTCAGGTGTTGCCAATGTGATAGTATTAAGAGGTAGGACATTTAAAAGACAATTAGTCCATAAGGGCTCCTTCCTCATTAATGGGATTAAGACCCTTATAAAAGAGGCTTCATGCACCATTAGACCAGCCTGCTTGCTTGCCTTTCTGCTTCTGCCATGTGAGGATATAGCAAGGAGCTCCTCACCAGACACCAAATGCCACTGCCTTGATCTTGATGAGAAATAAATTTCTGTTCTTTATAAATTACCCAGTCTGTGGTATTCTTTGATAGCAGCACAAAATGGACTAAGACACTCACTTAACAAAAACTCTGGGGTAACTCTTATTTCAGGTACTAAGGAACCAAGTGCTCAAACAATGTTATCAAAAAAAATTCTCTCTCCATTTCTCGATTTTACTTTCCTCTAAATTGATTTTATTCTTAAGCAAACTGTCATTTGAGATGATTTATAACTACTGTCAGCTCAGATGAACTTGACCAGCATCATTATTATCCCTGTGCTCACAAAGTGTTTGATCTACCAATGTGAACTATGACATAATATCTTTGTGATCCAAGGAATGGATTGTACAGCAGAATAGGTTATCCTATGGATGTTCTATAATGAAATGCACGGGTCCCAGCACATACCATGCCAAATAGCAGCAGCCAGTCTGATGAGCAGTGATATGGCCATTTGAAGGCCATTTGGGGCACTGATTTGGGATGATACCTTTTAAGCATGGGTGGCAACCCTCCAGGACACCTTATATAAATACTACACTGATTTGTTATGGGTTCTGGTGCTGGGTTACCTATAATAGAATACATAGGTCTGGGAGCAAAGGGGTGGAAATAGAAATGACCTTACCATCCCTTCCAAGGACCCATTTAGGGAATTTGTGCTTCTTGTCCTACAACATTAGCTTCTGTGTGTCTGAAGGATCTGGCTCCCAGGGGATATTTGTGCTTCCCATTTCCACAACTTTAAGCTTGTGGGTCTAAATTTCCAAGTTTCAAAAGTGAATGCTCCACCAGAGAACAGAGTAAGGTTTCCATTAAACTTTAAGCTACAGTTTCTGCCCAGCCATATCAAGCTGTCCATGCCAGAAGACCAGCAGGCAAGGAAGAGAGTTACCTTTTTGTCAGGGCTGATCACAGTGTTTAGGAGGAGGTAGGGGAGCTGTCACATAAGGAAGGCAGAGAATACATTTAGCACCTCAGGGGGGACAGGAGTGTTTCTAGGTAGTCCCCTGCTTATTTTGATGATAGATGGACAAGGACAGTAGCCCTGGCCCAAGATTGGCATGGAGACCAGGGACCACAGTCTGGGTCATGCCACCAGGTACACCCCTAGAGCAGGAGTGCCCCAAGCTGAGAGTGAGGGGAGTCTAGACTGTGTGGTGTAGGTGAGGATGTCAGCTGTGGCCTTGAGACCACTGCAGTGGTGAGGACTGGAGGTCATCCTGCTGACCTCCTTCTTGTATGTTTCCTAAGGAAAACACACCACCCAAAATCCTGGAGGCACTTATCTCAGATGGTATAAACTTTCTATGTCAAGCAAGTGGACCCAACTACTACATGAAGGGACTGTAATTGGTGCTACTCAGATTCCCCCTTCAGGACTAAAACATGTTCATTCCCACAGCTGCTGGGAAAGTTGGCTACTCATTTATCTCAACTGAATCTCTTTCTGGGACTTTCCCTCAACAAAAAGAGTTACCTTAACTTACCCCAAATCACTCTTGTTTGATGCATCTCACTACCAGAGCTCCCCAGGGGCCTCTGTTGCAATTGCACATTCGACTTCTTCTGCCCGGTGTGTCCTCCTCATTTGCTTATAGGTGATGTTTCTGAGATCTTTCCAAAACATCAAACACCACCTGCATGAAAATCTTCATCTCAGAGCCTGTTTTCCTAGAACCCTGACCTGAGACAACAGCTAACATGTATGGAATGCTTCTTATGTGCTATATACTGTACACATGTCAACTTATTAAATTTTCACAAAAAAATATTAACCCCACGTGACAGATGAGGACCTTTAGGTTTGGAAAGATTAAATGACTTACATGAAGCCTAGCATGATGATTTGAGAATAAATTTGGAACCAATATATACCTCAGATAGGCTCTCATGGAAATTGGGAATTCCACAGTTTTCATTATCCACATGTGTATTTGGTGATCCGCAACATGTAATAAATTGTAATTGCTGAGGTTCCATTTGTGATACACATTTTCAGAGACTACTAGTGACAGTACCTGGAAGACTATCCAGTGGCCACATATGAATGGAGGTTTATTGATCTACACTCTTTCTTGTAACCTATAACCTCAGCATGTAATACATTTAACTCTAATATAAATACTTGCTTTTAGCTAAAGAAAAGAAAGGAGATGAAATAATTTTTATTCGAAAAGACAAAGCACAAAACATTCTGTCCCCCCTTCTGGCCCATGTGCAGGAACGTGTGCTATAAGGAGTATGAATCTGCTGCTGCCACTTCTATCTTTGTACCAATTGGCATGCCATGGTGTAAGTAAACTATTTTATAAAAATGTGAGGGATTTAATGGTCATTAGAACCAAGCCCCCACATAAGACAGGACAACATGTATTTCTTAAAGATTTAGGTTGTTCCCTCACAAATTCCAAGGGCCAACTGTATTTGTTGTGATTAAATTCCAATATACAAGGCTGGTGAAAGGTAAAATTTAAAAAGGAAAAGAAAAGTGTTAATATTTATTGACTACTTTGCCCTATGCCAGTGTTTTATAAACTTCTCTTACTTAAGCCCATAATAAAAAAAATATGTTTTCCTTGGTTTCCTGATATATACTCTGTGTGTATGTCTATGGGAGAAGCTGAAGCAAAAATTTTACATTGTATGATGCATTCTTCTATTTTCTATTTCATTTGCATGTTTTTAAGCTAATTGTGCTACATACCACATCAATTTCATAATAAATGGTCAGGAAGAACAGTTTGAAAATGACTGCCCAAGGCCAAGACTCTTCATAAGTATTTATTAATTTAGCATTCATAACAACTTTCAAAAAATTATCATCATCTCATTTTTTTCTAATGATGTACATGCTGTAACAACTATCCTAAGATCCCACAATTCATAAATGAGAGAGATGAAATGTAAACACATGAACTACTAAATAATTTTATACACATTTCAACGTCTTGATCAGTGCAAAATGCTTAAAAAGCAGAGAAAAAAATGAAGAAATATAGGTGTTCCCTCTGTTCATTTTCTTTTGCCTCTTCTACCAGCTTCATTATCAGTTCTAAGAATGGGGTATCTAAAGGAAAACTGTGACCAATTTGTACCTCCTGAGAATTTGTGGACTCCAATATACAGCTCAAGAAAACTTGTCTTCTTATGTAGCTAATGTGTTTTCTAATCTCAGAGCAACAGGACATAGAGGTAAGGATGGTGTTGTTTTTCATCATTCTAGTTTTAAGCACTGTTTCTTTTGCTTCCTGAGAAAGGAAAGAACTTTCAAGTCAATCAATACTCCTACTGACTCTTTTCTGGAAATCAATAAAGTGAGAACATTTGTCCTGATGTGATTAAAGCACCACATTCACTCTGGAGTCTTATGGATAAATGCAAGTGTCCTGTGATATAATCTCTGAGCATGCAAAATTTTAGTATTTGTTAGTATTTGTGGGAAAGATGAATTTCAGGCCCCAATTTCCCTTAATCAGTTCCCAATTTCTTTCACAATGCAATTCTTATAACCAACAGATTGATGTAAATCTGCTGACAGAGCATCTTTCTCTCTGAGCATGTTTTCTTCTCTACTATTCCTAAATATGTATTTTACAATGAAAATTTCTATCACAGTTGTTAACAGGAATGATGAATTTATGTCGTTTCCAGTGGACTAGTGTAGCAGAAATTGATTAACATGGAATCATGTAAGGAAGAATAAAAAGCAATTTTTTGTCTAAGCTTTTACAAAATGATCTATAAAGTTATCCACATCTAAGTCCCAACAGAAATGATGCTAAACTGGGGGGAGGATTCAAGATGATGGACAAGAAAAGCCACCAGCCAGAGTGTCTCTGTAAAAAAGACAGATTTTAGAAGAAAGTAAAAAAAAATTAACAGCCAGACAAACATAGATCAGACGAAGATTGGAAAGAAGGGTGCCTGAAACTACAGGAGACTCCACGGGAAGACGTTGCAGAGGACAACTGGAAGGAAAAAGGTCCCCAAGAGGCTTGGTGACCAGCGACAACGGTAGGTGGAGCAGTTAACTTCCCCCTCCCTTGCATCTCAGACTGCTGTTGGGCTCCTGAGCGGTTGGAGAGACCTGCCAACAACAGCCCAGAGACTGCTGCCACCAGTGAGCAGTGGCCTCTTTCGGACACCGCGCCGGGCTCCCAGCCCCCTCAGGGCACCTTCCCATGCGCAGACCCAAGTCTATTGGCAGACGCCATAATGCTCCATTCTCTCCTTCCCCTTCCCTACCCGTGGATGCCCAGAGAGACAATTTAGCCATCACATGGAAGCATCTCCAAGGAACGGGACCTTTCCTTTTGGGGCATTACAGCAGACTGAGGGGCACGCAGACTGTGAACGCCCTGCCCGCCAGCCCTCCCCGGTATTGCTTGCCTGGGGACTCCAGGAGAGCAGGGCAAATTCCAAGGCTGAGTGACACTGATCCAGCTTGGGCACCTTGTGGGTGATTTGAGACCAGCACTCCGTCCACTGGCAGGGTCAGGGATTGATCTCCAGGGCCTGGGGGACAGGCCTGCAGACCAGATTCCATACACCCAGGTCTCAATCGCATTGCCCTGGGGCACAGAAAGGATATTTGTGAACAAGCCTACTGAGGTGTGTGTGCCTTCAGGGGCAGATCAGCATGCTTGAGAGGCAACCCTCCTCCCACGGGAAGGCTGTGTGCCCAACCCAGGCTGCAATCCTGGGCAGGGAACCTCCCACTTCGCATCACCACCAGGGGAGATCTACTGGCTTGAGGTCCTACCTGCTTACAGAGGCCCAGGAGAAACTGAGGAATAGGGGAGACCGGAAAGGAGCAAGGCCTGCTCCAGCCTGCCAGTCTCAGACAACCCCACTCCCACATACGGACTTTTTGGCTAGTTGAGGCCATTTCAGCCCCTCCTTGGCAGCTTTTTCCAGAAACAGAGAATAGATCTTTTCCCCTGCTAACACCATTTGTGGAACTTGAGGGCAGGCTTACCCAACCCAGCTGCACCCATACTCACTCCCATATCTGCCCCCACTGAGGTGGAGAATAGGGACAAACCTGGAAGTCCAAGGGTCCCACCCACCACCCGAGGCACAACAGTGCCTCTTCAGAGGAATAAGAGCTAGTTACAGGACCCAAAAATAACACTGCAGCCTGCTACTCCCAGCAAGGACCACCTACTGACAGGGAGATCATTCTGCACACCCTTTTACTGCATCTACTGACTCATCATAAAGGGTGTGGCCGAATCTCACCCACAAACACCACCTACTGGCTCAGAGACTGAACAGGGAGTATCATTATCCAAATGAAAATCTAAAGGCAAGAAGGAACAGCTGATCCAGATGAGAAGGAACCAGCGAAAGAACTCTGGAAGTACAAAGAATCAAACGGAAAGCACACCCCCAAAGAGGAACACCAGCTCTCTAGCAATGGACATTAACCAAATTCAGAACACTGAAATGACAGAAGAAGAATTTCAAACATGGATTGTAAGAAAATTCAATGATATGCAAGAAAAAATGGATAACCAACAAAAAGAAATGACAAAAAAAATCCAGGACTTGGAAGAAAAATTCACTAAAGAAATTGAAATATTAAAGGAAAATCAAACTTAACTCCTGGAAATGAAGAATTCATTCAAGGAACTACAAAACACAGTGGAAAGCCTCAAGAACAGGGTAGAGAAAATGGAAGGAAGAATCTCAGGGATTGAAGATAACACCTTCCAATTAAATAAGTCAGTCACAGAGACAGAGCAGAGAAATAAAAGAAAAGAGCAAAGCCTACAAGAAATGTAGGATTATGTGAAGAAGCCTAACGTGAGAGTTATGTTCATACCTGAGGGTGAAGAAGAAAACATGCAGGGGTTGGATAGGCTATTTGAAGATATAACAGAGGAAAATTTCCCAGGCCTTGCTAAAAATCTAGATATTCAGGTACAAGAAGCTCAAAGGACCCCTGGGAGACTCAATGTAAACAGGAAGACACCACGACATGTAGTCATCAGATTGACCAAAATATCCACTAAAGAGGCCTTTCTACAAGCTATTAAGTCAAAAGAAACAAGTAACATACTAAGGAAAGCCTGGCTGAATAATACCAGACTTCTCAACTGAAACCTTATAAGCAAGAAGAGACTGGGGCCCCATTCTCACTCTTCTGAGACAGAATAATGCCCAGCCTAGAATCTTGTACCTTGAAAACTAAGTTTCATATATGAAGGAGAAATAAAGACATTCTGAGATAAGCAAAGACTGAGAGAATTCACCAAGACAAGACCAGCCCTCCAATAAGTATTTAAAACAGAGTTACACATGCATCAGCACAAGAAACACTCATGAATGCAAAACCACTCAAAAGATCAAAGGCCAGATACCACAATGGCTCAAGAGAGAAAACAAAACAACAACGTTCAATCCAACAGGATGAACAGAGATTTGCCCCATCTATCACTTCTTTCAATAAATATAAATGGCGTGAACTCTCCACTAAAGAGACATAGGCTAGCCAGATGGAAAAAAAATACAAGTGAAGTGTCTTCTGTCTTCAGGAAACACATCTAACCTGCAAAGATGCATTTAGACTAAAGGTAAAGGGGTGGAAATCAATATTTCAAGCAAACGGAAGTCAAAAAGAAGCTTAGCATGGCAGTTTTGATTTCAGATAATTTAGCTTTTAAATAAACAAAAGTAAAGAAAGACAAAGAGAGTCACTATATAATGGTGAAGGGTACAGTTCAACAAGAAGACATAACAATTCTAAATATGTATGCACCCAACTTAGGTGCACCCAGATTCATAAAGCAAACTCTACTTGACCTAAACAAATTAATAAACAGCAATACCATAATATTCAGAGACTTCAACAGCCACTGAGAGCACAGGACAGATTCCCCAAACAGAAAATTAACAAAGAAATAATGGACTTAAACAGAACTCTAGAACAAATGGGCCTGACTGACATATACCGGACATTCTACCCAAAGACCACTGAATATGCGTTCTTCTCCTCAGCTCATGGGACATTCTGTAAGATTGACCATATCCTGGGACACACAGCATGTCTCAAAAAATTTTAAAAAATAGAGATCATACCATGTATCTTCTCAGATCACAGTGGAATAAAAGTAGAAATCAACCCTAACAGAAACTCTCATTTCTACGCAAAGTCATGGAAACTAAACACCCTTCCGCTGAAAAATTACTTCATAAACCAGGAAATCAAGATGGAAATCAAAAGATTCTTTGAACCAAATGACAAAGGAGACACAAGTTACCAAAATCTGTGGGACACAGCCAAAGCAGTCCTGAGAGGAAAGTTTATTTTCATAAATGCCTGTATAGAAAAGACAGAAAGATCACAAATACACAACCTAATGAATTGACTCAAAGAGCTGGAAAAAGAAGAAGAGACAGACCCCAAACCCAGCAGAAGAAGTGAAATTAATAAGATAAAATCAGAACTAAATGAAATTGACAACAAGAAAACTATATGGAAGATTAATAAAACAAAAAGTTGTTTCCTTGAAAAAATAAACAAAATTGACACAACTTTGGCTAGACTAATGAAAAGCAGAAAAGAAAAATCCCTAATAAGCTCCATCAGGAACAATAAAGGAGAAATTACAAGTGATGCTATGGAGATACAAGATATAATCTACGAATACTACAGAAACCTTTATGTACACAAACTGAAAAATGTGGAGGAAATGGACAAATTTTTAGAAACACACAGCCTTCCTAGGTTCAAACAGGAAGAAATAGAATTCCTGAAAAGACCAATATCAAGGACTGAAATTGAAGCAGCAATAAAAAAACCTTCCTAAAAAGAAAAGTCCTGGACCAGATGGTTTCACACCCGAATTTTACCACACCTACAAAGGAGAACTGGTGCCTATCCTGAAGAAATTATTCCACAACATCCAGAAGGATTGAATCCTC